>PVKU01007731.1:0-83177 GCA_004027475.1 Anoura caudifer | reverse complement strand
GCATGAGCTTCAGCACAATCGGGCCAACACGTGGGAGTGTTTGTTTGGAAGAAGGGAGGCATCTTAACAGAGGACAATACCTCCACTCCGACACCTTGTGGGTCTCTGTCTGGCATCTGCTTATCCCCAGGACACTTCTCTGAAACACCTGTCACCAGCAGTGTCCGCTGAGGGTCCCAGCATGTGTCTCTACTCACACACCCAGAAACGTCCCGTTTATAATTTCCAGAGCATTGTCTATCCGCGAACGGCCTATGAATTTTCAGTCTCCAACTACCACCAGCACTATTTATGAAGATTAAATTTTAAAAACCTGAGAGGATCATGGCCGGGCACATACTAAAGTTTTTCAAAGGACGTGGGCACTTGAAGCAGCCCTCAGGAGGCACCGGAGCCCACGGGTGGAGCCCCCGGATGGAGCCCCCGTGGTGGCGGGAACTCAGGAGAGGCTGCGAAGCACTCGGTCCGCTCTCTTCTCCCACACAGCCAGCCACTCGTGGAAATCCACGGACCTTCTCCCCGGAAACACGCTCACACTTTCACAGCCACGAGTTTCAGGGCCTCCGTGGCCCCCCGCCCTGAAGGAAGTCTATCGGAGACACCTTATAAACTCTTCCTCTGGGCTTCTCAGAGCCTTGTCTGGGAGCAGGGTGCCTCAAAGCTGGGTGACAGTTGGCTTCCTCTGCAAAGGGGGGAACGTGTGCTCAGTCTCCGCGGGGGGCCTGCGGGACCCAGGCAGAGAGAGACTCCTGGAGACGCTGGAGGGCAGAGTCTGTTCTGTCACTGGTGCATCCCCAGCGTATAGGATGGTACCTAATCAGTCGCTGATCAACGAATATTTGTTGAATTCATTGGATAAATAAGGAGGTTCCCCAGTGACTCAGGAACTCCGGGATGAGCCACAGGCCTGTGTAGCCCAAGGAAGCGGGCGCCGATCGGCTCCTTAGCAGTGCCTGGCTCCGTAAGCCGTGTCCGGAGCGGTCAGCGGTGTTAAGAGCAGCATGCAGGCGCGATGCCCGATGTGCTGTGGCTGCGAGTGGAAGGTGTCAAATGCAGCGGAGTTTGGGGGGAGCACTGTACTGTCGGTCCCACCATCGCTTTTGAGAGGCCTGGGAAGGACACCGTGCTCCCGACGAAGCTGCTTACCAGCTGCCTGTCACCAGGTGAAAGGACACAGCCAGCCCCATTTGCTATTGTGGCGCCATTGGCCCAGCAGGCCTGTGACCTTCTTAAACACGACGGCCATTTGCCTCTTCTGGGCTTACGTCCCCAGGACTGGAAGTGACCGGAGGCAGGAACAGAACTGACCGCTCCCTATCGGAACCCACCGCAGCCTCGGGTGCCCGCGCCCCGGCAGCCAGGGGCCACCCGGCAGCAGCCCCGCCCTTTTTAATCCAGCTGTAACCCGGTGAAAGCCCGAAGCCCCCACCCCCAGTGCCGGCGCCTCTCTCCCCACCACGCCCCTCTCCCCTTTCCGAGTGAATGAAATCTTTACTCTCCACACTTTCTTCTCTTTGTGAATTCTTTCACAGCCTGCATCACCAACCCCCTGACACTGGGTGTCCTTTGTGATCTCTCTGTCACATCTTTCTCCCGAGTGACGTGGGCTCACATATGCCTTCCCCACAACACCGATGTCAGCATCCAGATCTGCAAGACACCAGTGCATTTCAGGTTTGTACTGCAGTCTCCACGGAGATGCTGAGTACACCTGAGTCTAAAGTTTTTAGTGACCAAGCCAAGAGTGGAGGAGGACAGGTTGAGAGGGTTCACCGTGAGCCGACAGCCCAGAATCGAAAGCAAAAAAGGACGTCTGTGCTTGATGGCACGTGGCAGTGGTGACAGGTGCAGTCACCTCTGTACTCCTGTTTGACCTCACACACACCCTGGATGAATTCAGGAGTGAAAAGGACACCGCCCTACATGCTTGCCTGGAAAAACTTACAGTCAGAGCCATGACATAGAACAGTCACCTTCCGGTTTTATGTTTGTTTGTTTTTCACTCAGAATGTCTGTTGTTTTGCTTGGAAAATTCGTGCACCTTGCTCCGTGACTGAAGGCATGTAGCCCTGATCTCAGTCCTGCGGTGGGGGCTGCAGGGGGCCGTGGGGGGCTCTGGACACCCTAGCTCAGGTATGGGGAGGCAGCATCACTCTGGGGGCGGTGGGGCGAGGTGCAGTGTGGACTGTCCCCTCCCTGCTTCAGTGAACATTTGCATGTGGTGCATCAGGTGGAGCCTTCCCAAGAAATGATCACTGGGCAGGTTCAGACCTTCCTGCGGACGACACTCACATGACGGCGGCCAGGTCACAGTCCCCGTCAGCTCTCTGGATGCGACAGACATTCACCCTCTCCAGAAGCCTTCTGGGGATATGCTGGGAGACCTCAGTGCAGCAGCTGGAGGCGATGGGAAGTATGGCTAAAAGAAGAAAAGAAGGAAAATGTTAAACTTACAGTTTATGGGACAATGGCTCAGTTCTTATCTTAAAGATTCCAGAGAATCAGAATGTTGACCCTCTTGAGCACGTGCTGCTGGACGGATTCGTGCACGTGGACCTGGAGCAGACTCGTCTCTGCCTTCCAGAACTCACACTGTGTTTGCGGGAGATAAAACTAAGAACTTACAGGCAGAGACACGAAACGAGTGGAGAGACGAAAAAACGCTCCAGACCACGATGCTAGTGGGGGAGTGCAGGCTGACTGGGTAAAAGACAGAAGAAGCGAGGTTGACACGGTCCTGAAGAGAGTGACCACATGGGCCCCCGGAGCAGGTTTAAAAGTTTCCCACCTGGGAAGGACTTGGCCGAATCCCGAAGGGTTTAAGTGAGTGGAGACTTACCCAGACTAAGTGCACGGTCAAGAGTTCTGAGATACACTCTGACTGGGGTGGCTCAGTGGATTGGGCAATGGCCCCTCAAAGAGAAAGTTTGCCGGGTTCGATTCCCAGTCAGGGTGCGTGCCTAAATTTCAGGTTTGGTCCCTGGGCTGGGCGTGTATGAAAGTTCTGAGATAGGAAAGCGTGAAGTACATTCAAGGTGCATCTAGGGTGTAGAGGAAAAATAGATCGCTCTGGCTGGATTGAGTAGCTAGGAAGATGAGGGATGGGGACTATTGTTCAAAAGACAGAGGTCACACCACTGAGCCCTTAAATGTCGGTCTAAGGAGGGTTAGCTTTTGTGGAATGGAGACCATTAAAGATCGGAGAAAGGAGGAGGTTTTAGGAAAATCCACATTGCAGTGATAAGCAAGATGTATTAAAATGGGAGACACAGGGGCAGGAACTCAAGCTAGGAGGGGTTCATGTCACCCAGAGGTAAGGGCATGAGGGCAACACCAACGTAAAAGGAGATCTCACCCCTACCAAGTGTGTTCCTGCAAATTCCCACCTGCCACAGGCACACGGCATTTTCCTACACTTCCTGTTCCACCGAGTACATAGGAAATTAAAGAAAAAAAATTTAGGGATTAGAATCAAGAGGCTGCAGGTGGCAGCCCGATACTTTCCGACAGATGTCAGCCCCTGAGTGAGGAGTTAACAGACGTGCACAAGCTGCTTCATGCTCCAGCTGTAAGCAGCAGTCACCTGCCCCTGGGAGAGGAGAGCAGCTCCATGGCCCTGCCTCGCCCACCGCAACCTCAGGCCCCCGCACAGCTGCGGGCAGAGAGCCACCGAGTACGAAGGAAGACTCTCTATGCGACTCACTCTCTGGGCACCAGAACTTTCCATTGCCATTCCTCCCTTCACCTGTTCATTTAATTATTCAATAAACATTTCCCAAGCAGTTCCAGGTACCATGCTCATCGCTGGGAGATACAGAAATAAATAAAATAATATGTCCCTGTCCTTAAGAGGCTGGAGTAGTGGAGACAGATTTGGCACTAAATGCTGTGTTGGCCCATGATGATTATACGTCTGATATTTGCTCGTCCTGAAAGGTTCCCTCAAGTTGTAAAGACGGGTGAGGAGGTATTCACTAGAGCGAAACATTACATACCATCTGCAAGTCTGCCCGTAGATAAATGAATAATGGTCCATCTAAATGGAAGAAAGGATGAGGTTGGTATATAGATGATCATATGGGATTCATTATGTGAATCCCATAATTTATTGTTAGGTGAGGAAAGCAAATCTCAGTAGGAGAACTATAAATGATTCAATTTTTATTAAAAATGTGCACAGATACACTGAAGAGAAGATGTGGGAATATATAGCCATGGATTTATAAGCAAAGACTTCTTCTAGAAAGGAGACAGATTTTCAACAGGCCTGCAACACTTGTAATTTTTAAAAATGTCCAGTGCTGCCCTGGCTGGTGTAGCTCAGTTGCCTGAGTGCTGCCCTGTGAACCACAGGGTGGCTGGTTCAATTCCCAGTCAGGGCACATGCCTGGGTTGCAGGCCAGGTCCCCAGTAGGGGGCCCATGAGAAGCAACCACACATGGATGTTTCTCTCCCTCTCTTTCTCCTTCCCTTCCCCTCTCTATAAAAAGAAATAAAATCTTAAAAAAAAAAGTCCAGCGTCATGGAGATCCGGAACAGATCCTACAGAAACACAGAGTATTAGAGAACTCCACTAGGGAAGAAGGGGGGCAGCCAAGGACGTGAAGTTTGGACCCAGTTTTAGAGGAGGAGTGGGAATCCACCTGATGGAGGTGGATGGGGGCGGGGCGGGTGGAATGCTCTGAGTAGCAGGAACATCCAGGGAGCAGCAGGGAAGGAAACGCTGAGTCACATTTGCAGAAGCTGGTGTCTTAGACCCGGCAGCCTTCTGTGGCAAGATTCTTATTAGCAATAACAGTATAAGAAGGAGGCTCCACAGTGACTTCAGGCCTTCTCCTTGACCAGGGGAAAACGCCTTGACCTTAGTCCTCAAGGAGGACCTGTGCCAAGTGCACTGGAGTGCTTTCTGTCCAGAAAGAAACACTTGCATCTTCTTTCCCGCCCACCTGTCCCAATAGCTCAACACTGCTCTTTTGGGAACAGAATCTTGGCTTGATTCTGACAACCTAGCATCAGCCCAGTATATATATATCTCCTGAGGATTAAAATATATATTAAATATCTAAGCACATATTATATATATATTTAATATATTATAGATAATATATACATTAAAATATATATTTTTTAATTCTCAGGAAATTAGACTATACATACAATCGCCAAGTATCCTTTAATTATATATTTACATAAATTCATTTACAAAAATGTGTGTCTTTAATAACTTGTTTTCTATTTATTTCTTTCCCACCTGGGGTGCCAGAGAATGTTACCGTATGGGCACCAGCCGGCAGCGCTGCCTCGGGCTGGCTGGTAGTGTGCGGGTTCTTGACTTCATGCAGGACAGATTGCACAACATGAGTCCAGGTGATTTTTGAGAGGATGTTTATTAAAGCTGGGGACAGTGAAATAAGGAAGAGCTTAGGATAGAAGCGACAGGGGAAAGCCCAGGTGGGGCTGCTTCGGCTCACAGACAAGTCAGAGAAAAGGGGGCCTTGGGGACAGGGTCGGGGGTTAGCCCGGGAGAAGCAGCTGCTGCCCACCGCTCCCCTGGCTGCAAGTCTCATGGGGTCCCTTAGAGTTTAGGAGATGCACCTGCCTATGGGGGAAGGAGAACGGGGAGGGCAAGGCCCTGGTGTTCTCCCGGGAGGGTGAGCACACCTGCCTTCAATAACAACTAAACCAGGCATTTAAATGAACAGATAGAGTTGAAATATACCCACACAGGCCCTATAAAGTGTTAATAGTTCTGCTCAGCCTCACTTCCATTCTAACTGAGTGTTATGCAAGTCTGCAGCAGCCCAAACGAGGAAAACGTTTCCATTTCCCATGCAAGCTCTTTCGTGCCGCAAGGATCTCTCTCTTCCCTCGCAATCTAGAGCCGGTAAGAGCTTTCCATTCTGTTCCGCGCGGGAGGAACGTGTACAGACGCACAGCCGAACATCACCCAACCAGATTCGCTGGAACCGGAAACGCAGCGTCTGTTCGGCAAACCTGCGGCGCCCTCCGTGCCAGGCCCGTAACTCCGCATCAGAAGTGTTGAAAGAGCAGCCACAGTGTCTAACAGTGCTGGAAGGCGGGTAAACAAATACAACACAGCCAAGGAAGGGTTGACGGCGACATTTTCCAAGTTAGAGAAGCCAGATCGGAAGGCCTCGTATTGTAAAATCCTGTTTATATGAAGTGTCCCGGGCAGGCAACTGCACAGAGACGGAAAGGAGACTGGTGGTGTCCCGGGCCCGCGGTGCGGGCAGTGGGGCGGGGGGTGACTGCGCACAGGTGCACGGCCCCTCTTGGGGGTGCCAAGCCGTGCTGGAATCCGTGTTGGTGGCCGCGTGATTCTGTGAATACACGGCAAACCGCTCAACTGTACACTGTGAGGTGGTGAATTTTATGGTACCTCAATTATATTGCCACTTCTTAAAAAGTGCTGTAAGGAGGACAGAATGGTGGTTGCCCAGATATTTACCAGTTTTGATACATTTTTTTCCTAAAACTATTTTTTTTTGCTCTAAATACATGGCGTCGTTTATTCTCCAAGTCACGCTGTTTTATTTTTAATATCCCCTTAAAAATTTGGAATTTATCCATGTATCCATCCATGCATCTACTCTTCTTACTATGTGAATTCTTATGGAATGAACCACGTTCTGTGTATCTATATCTATATCTATATCTATATCTAATCTATACCAGAGCTGGGGGTAGGAAAAGGAAGAGTTACTAGCTTCAAAGGGCTAACGTGAAGGCCACTGCTATGCGCCGCGACCCAGGCAACTGCGAAATAGCGAAAATAGCGGATGGACTTCAGGAGCAGCATGGGGCTCGAGGGCCGTCAGGAAACCGGCCTATTTAGGCATTTGAGTTTGCTGAGTGCTGACATCAATTCGAGGGCTGGTTTTAAGCCCGAAAGACCCTCACGACTTCTAAGTACTTGGTAAACTGGATGGCATTTCTCCAATTTCTCGACCATAAAGGTAGGATGGGCTCACCTGGAGATTGCTTGACCCAGTCAGGTTAACTGTCAAAAGGCCAGAGGCAGGCCGCATTTGTTACATGTTGGTGGGTGTGGCTGGTCCCAAGGGAGGTAAAAGGCCAGAATCCTGCTCCTGCGAAAGTGCACCAGGAGCTAGGCGGGGAAGAACCTGCCAGGGTGGTTTGGCCTCGGGCAGTGGTCAGTCTTCTGGATAATGTCGCCCCCTAGAGGTTTTCTCATGCAGCCTCCAGTCAGAATATTCCATTTTTAAAGAATGGTCAGCAATCCCTCTGATTTCCATGCAGGTGAGATTTAGTAGTGGCAATAAGGTTGAAAAGGGGACTAGGTGGTATTTCTTCTGCATTAATATAGTTTTCATTTATATGATACGTTTCCTTGTTTGTGGAAGCCAGCTCATGAGGAATTAGGGAAACCAGGTCTTCCTGCGAACACCCCCTTGAGGCCACCATTGTTTAAGACCAGAAACCCCAAGGAAACGAACCTGCTTCTCTTCTAAAACAGGAGTTCACACGCAGACCTGTCCGACGGAGCAGGGGCTCCCCAGAAGGAACTATGCGGAAATTATTGCAAATAAGAAAGAAACCCTGCAGAGCGGGCTTGATAAAGCGGCAGAGCCCAGAGGTAGGAAGGAGCAAGGATCCCGGCTTCACCCGCATCACCGCCCAGCCTGTCCCCTGACCCCCCCAGAGATGGCCCTTTTCTTCTGGGGGAAGGACCCTCCAGGGGGTCAGCCCATCAGCTCTACCCAGAATCTCCTCTAAACGGTGATTTATAAGAGCCTCACCTGCGGCCGAGGTCAGTCCTCTGGGGGACCTAGGGGAGCAGCAGAGCGTGGGGAGCGGGTCTAGAGCAGCTGCGAGCAAGTAGGGGCTCTGACCAGGGGAGAGACCAGCCTCCGACCCTAGCAGACCACCTTGCCCTGGATTCTTAGAGCGAAAGGACTCTTCTCTAGGACCCCCAATTTGAGAATTATCAAGACTATTTCAATTGGGGAGTCATGGAAAAGCCTGTCAGAACCAAGACGGGTGGCAGCAGGGCACGGAGAGGGACTCAGAACATTACAGTCTATGCACCCGCCGGTGAAGCCCACCCAGGCTGTGCCGTCTCCACAGGTCAGGTCTGCTGTGTGTATTCCCCCTCCTTGGCCCACTCCTCAATACTTAGCATTCCTCAAAGCTCTGTCCTTGACCTTCCACTCTTTTCTTTCTGTCTAAATTACTACCTATGTCAGTAATTTCAAAGTATCTTTGTCTGCTTTGACCTCTGCCCCAATAACCTGGCACACATCCAGCTGTTGTTGAACGTGCGCTTGGATATCCCACCAGCTCCCCTGACTCAGTAAGTACCCAGCTGAAGACGTTATCTCCTGCCCCTTTAAAGTTGCTGCTTTCTCATCTGCTTTCACCATCATTTACAGTTACCCGAGCCAAAACCCGGCCAGCGTCACGTCATTCCGGCCCCCTGCACGCCCCACAGCCAGTCACACACTCCTGTAAGCTTTACTCCCTTAACATGGCTCAGGTGTGTCTCTCCCTTTGCATCCTTGTTACCACTGCCCAAGTTCAAGGCCTCATTAACTGGCTCCTGGCCTAGTGAGCCTCCCAGTTGCCTTCTTTCTCCCAGTCTTGTCCATTCTCCATGAGAATCTGTGGTCCCACAGCCCTGTGTTTTCCTGCCTTTTACCACATATAAAAGTAGGGTCTATTTGACTTTGACTATGAGCTCCCTCAGGACATCTTTCTACCCACGCCCCAGCACAGTGCCTGGGATTGATGCCAAGTAAACACCCCTTGAGCCGAACTGAGTTCTGTTGTAGTTCTGTATGTCTAATTTTACTTTGGTTCGCAGGCTTTCAGTGCCATTTAAACACTTTTCCTTTTGTTTTGTTTTGTTTTTTAAGGAAATAAGATGATCAGTTTTGGGTCAAGGTCTTATGTCCCAAATGTTCTAAACTTTCATAGCGCCTTTTGGAAACATACCATCCATCTACCCTCAAACAATTTGGGGTCCACTGAGGAGGAAATAAATCATTTGTCCATTACATTTAATATTTTAAAGGTGATATTAGTATCTTATTAAAGCATTACTATTTCTCTTATTAATTATAATGTTATTGCTACTGATTCTGTTGGTTTTGGGCTGTCATCCTTGTTGTTTCCAGTATTAAGTGGATTGAGTGATTAGCCGTGAATGTCCCTGATTTGGTTCTGTCCATTTTGGTCACTGGAGGCTTTAAAGAGTTCTGTGTTCAAGACCGGTTAAGATGAACACTAAAGCCCTGGCTAGTGTAGCTCAGTGGATTGAGTGCAGGCCTGCGAACCAAAGGATCGTGGTTTGATTCCCAGTCAGGGCACATGCCTGCATTGCAGGCCAAGTCCCCAGTAGGAGGCACGTGAGAAGCAACCACACAATGAGGTTTCTCTCTGTCTCTATCTCCCTCCCTTCCCCTCTCTAAAAATAAATAAATACATCTTTAAAAAAAAAGATGAACGCTAAAACACTGCACATGTGTGTGGTACAAAAACGAGGTTCTGGGTTTTGAGGAAAGGATCCTGTTACCAAAGAGACGTAAATCAGCTTCCCCTCTTCCTTGGAGGTATGGCGCATTCTCTTGCTACTCAAACGTGGTCCCCAGAGCTGTAGCAATGGCATCGCTTGGGGGCTTATTAGAAATGCAGTTTGAAAAGCTCTGGCATAAAGAGCACCATGGGTCACAGCAACACGGAACAGAGCAAAGGCACATGCCATGGTGGGAAAAAGGCCTCCCAGGATAAAGGGAAACGTTGCTCAGGAAGGCTCACCCGGCTGCTGGCAGCATCTCGAGTCTACGAGTGCAGATTGAGAAGGGCAATACGTAAACACACGTAAGGCTCCCTGTGGCTGGTGAGGGACACGCCTCCCCATTCCAGCGGACTTCCTGCCTTGTGGAGACACATCACTCACGGATGCCTACAGAAACAGGTGTCCACAGCCGTCCCCAAGCCATGATGCATGAAATGCTGGGCCCAAGTAAAGTCCTCCCCGGGACTCCGTGGAACCCTGGGATAACGTTTGGGTAACGGAGCGCAAAGGACGGTTTTTCTTTTCCTTCATATGGAGACATGGTCACAGCACTTCCCACAGCATGGACGCTGGAGTGGCCAGGGGGTCTTCCTGAAGGGGGTGGATAATTGGGGCCACAGAGACACGCTGAGAAGCATCACTGCATGGCAGTTAAGCGTACGGAGACAGACAACCAGGTTCGATTCCTGCCTCGGCCACGCACGAGCGATGTTGGGTGAGTTACTTAATTCTCTGTCCCAGTTCCTTTATCTGTAATGTCAGCTGGGAGGGGAATGACACCTAGCTGACAGGGCTGCTGTGAGGACTGCATGAGTTCATGCACAAAAGTGCTTAGAACAGGGGTGACAGAGTAAGCACTCAATAAACGGAAACAAGCAAACAAAAACATCTAGATGGAAGCCAATATGCAGCACAGTCCCCGCCCCGTGGCAGGCATCCAGGTGTCTATTCAGTGCTTGTGGAATGTGTCGATTTATTGCCCCTCCGCTTCAAATTCACCCTTAATTGCCAATTTTTAAAATACTACTTTTCCTTCTCCAGCTGTCACGTCATACTTTGTCGCTAGAGGGCACTAGAGAGATGTTGCCGGAAGAAGGCTTTCGCGGGCTGTCCCGGGCTCTCCTGTGCTAGCGCCGGCGGAAGCAGCTACTCCAGTACCGCTCTCTGCGAGAGCGCAGCGGCCCGCAGCGCCCCCCACCGGTGAGACACCTGAGACCTTCCCCCTGCGAACTGGAGGGCCGACCCAGTGATGATTTTCTGCCTTTCAGGGGAGCTCTGGCTGTGCCCTCTCCCAGGTCTGCATCTCCGTTGGGGAGCTAAGGGGTGCAAGATCTCTTCTTGAAAACTCCGCTCAGCCCAGGAATCTCTAAATGTGAGTACTTCTTTCCCGCCTATCCCTTGGTATAGTTAACAATTTGTTACATTGAACTTTCCCTGTTCAAATTATTCTCTGGTTTTCTTCCTTGGTAGGGCCCTGATTGATAATGAATGAACCAATGAAACTGTAATGTTCCAAATTGTTCTGGGATGTTTGTATGTTGTCTGTAAAATAAATGATGCAGACTTTTATGACACAATTATGTATGCTAAACAGGTATACTGTTATGATTAAGTAAAATGGCTAATTTATATATATATTTTCAATTCCAGTTGACATTTAATATTATTTATATTAATTTCAGGTGTACAGAATCATGGTTAAGACCGATTAATTTTTAAAAAAATAAAACAATATGTAGTCTGTGGTCCTATTTATTTAAAAAAAAATAAGTGTGGATATAAATGGGTTCATACTTGTAAATTCACAGAGGAAGTTCTGGAAGGACACACAGAACCCAGAAGAGTTATTCGCTTTGGGGATGGGAGAGAGATTTAAAAAATGGAGGAGAGGTGCATTCATCTTTTTAAATCTATATTTTATATTTAAAAATGTTATACTAACAATGATTGAACAGCCACTATGTGCCAGGCACGTTCCATATATTCTCATTTAATCATGAAAATAACTTGGTAAGAGACGAATGTTATTTCTATATTACTGATAAGAAAACTGGAGCTCAGAGTGATCAAGCAACTTCCCAAATTCTGACTTGGCCTTTGGGAGGTCAAAGCCCACCCAGACTCTTCCTAGCTGAGTATGCCAACATTCCTCAAACTTGACCTTTCATTGACCTCTGGGAAGGGGCTCATGGATGTGCTCCCAGGGTTCATGAGAACCCTGCAGACACTTCCTAAATTTTAGTATGTCATTTCAGTGATAATCTGTAAATAGACACGTTCTGGACCTTCTGGAAGGCCGTCTTAAAAGAGCACCTTCAGAACATTTGAACTTCGCTTGTCTGTGTCAGTGCTGTTGCCAAGCTGGTTCCTGCCTTACCTGTCCTAGGTAAGAATAGAACTTCCACTCAGAACAGAACAGAGTGGATGTGCAATGCGTTCGTGCTCAGGGAGGGCTGAATGATACCACCGTGGTTCAAACAGAACAAAGTGGTGGGAAAAAGCACCTCTTGCTCCGAACGTGGTAGCACATGCCCATCAGACTCAAAGCCTGCACCTCGAGAATCAGCGCTGCATTCGTGTTTGGAAAGGTGATTGAGGTTTCTCCAAATAGTATTATTATGTTAAGCTAACGTTACCTTTAAGTCTTCCTGGCTTTGTAGTTGTGTTTTTATGTAAACTTTACATTTATTTTGATTTTACAATTCCAGAAGAGAGAGAGAAATATATCTAATTTTACATTGCTACATCAAGTAATATAGTAAAATAATTTAAAAGTCATTATTGAGAGTAAAAAAAAAAAGGTTTCTTTTGAGGGGGCTTACACGTGACTCAAGTTTGAGAAGATTGTTGTTAACCATTCTGCCTCTAGACATAACAAGGGGCATTTTTAAAAGCCCTGAACTACATTATAGATATGAAGACTGGGGTTTTTAACTGCAATCTGGACCCTTAATCTAACAGTGGTATTGAGGAATGCAGGACGTATTGTTTTAACTGAAGGGTACACCTGGGGAGAAACCGAAGGGCAGGTCACCTGGCAGGTAATGTCAGGCCTTGCAGGGACCACTCCTGCAGACAGGGAAAGTCCCAACAGTGCAGAACAACTTCCAGGCACAAACGTACACCCTTGGCAGCCCTCCCTAGGAAGTCTGCTGTGATTAAAACAAGCAAGAGATAGTTTTCTTTTATATAGGACGCAGCAGCAAGTCTCTAGGAAGTGTCCGTGTAATCAGGAGCCGTGCTAATCTGAGGAAGTAGATTGTTGGTTCGAAGGAAGCCAGTGTGGGACTCGGTGAAGCCCAATCCCCAGCTTGCATCCGGTGGACACGGCCTGGCCCACAAAGCCCTACCAGGGGTGTCTGACCCGTGGCCTGCAAACCGCATGCAGCCCAGGATGGCTGTGAATGCGGCCCAACGCAAAATCATAAATTTACTTAAAACCTTATGAGATTTTTTGTGTGGTTATGTGTTGCAGTGTATTTAATGTGCGGCCCAAAACAATCCTTCTTCCAGTGTGGCCCAGAGACACCAAAAGTTTGGACACCCCTGTGTGTGGCTTTGAAGTCTGGCTCGGGGCCACAGAGAGTGAATGATGGGCATTTTTATGGGCCTGATACTGAGTTCTGGGAGTCAGTCGCCATGCGAGCAGGTGTGGAGTATGCCCTCTAGCCTTTGGGCAGGATCCAAGGCTTTCATTGGCTGCTTCCTGATTTGAGCAGAACACTCTGGGAATGCCAGTCACTGCGCTATCCTATCGGGGTGGCCATTGCAGGGATCGGTACGAAAACGGAACAGTCAATACCTGGAAGGACAAAATGCATTTCCCAGAGTCCCGCGCTGGCACAGACCACTTCCCTGTCCCCTCCTCCAGCCTGGGACAACTGCCAAGGCCACCTGTCCATCCTTGCCCGCACTACTCGGTCATCCCTGCCTCCCTCCCTTCCTCTGTCCTGCAGGTCCCCAGCCCTACCCAGCTGGGGTCCCCAAGAGCCTCCCCAGGGTCCTGGGACACGGACACTGAGAGTTTGCTGAGAGTGGACAGCAGTGGGTGGCCCTCTCACTTCCACAGCTGTGCTCAGGCCCAGTCTCACGCATTTTAACCCCAAAGCACTCATTTTTTTCAGGGTAGAGGTTGGGCCTTCTCACACAATGCAAAGTTCCTCTGGCCCAAATGGCCTTAGGAAAAGCCCCAAAATCAACCCAAAAGTCTACGGTTGGGTCTCCTCAGCTCCCTTTCTTTCTTTCATCACCGACTGACGGCTCTTTTCCAAACAAGGGGGAGCCTGCGTTCTGCTCTCCCACCGTCTCCGCCTGGATTCGGCCCCAGGACCTCAGCCTCGGGCCTGGCAGGGCTTCCCCCACTGCCCGCCCCTCCACCCTCCCTTCCCTTCCCCACCTCCTGGTCCTGCAGGCAGGTCGGTTTGTGTTGCCAAAATGCCTTAGTTGAGATAAAGCCCTAGCAGGTAGACCATTGAGAAACAGCAACAGTGAGTCCCAAAATTTCAATGGTGAATTTTCCTAAAGAATTTTACAGAAACATAAAATGAAATACTCTGTTCTCTGTTTTGATAAAATGGATTGATAGAAATCCATTTTATGTTTAATGGAAGAGATTATCCAGATTTTTGCCGGGTTCAGTAATGTGAACCCAGGCACTAGGCCGTTCCGGGATGCCAGCAGCTCCGGGGAAGGGCTGAGGCTGGTCTGCTCCCAACGGTCCCACCAGGTGCCTGGGACCGTGGCTGCCAGACCCGCTTTGTCAAGAGCAGATTTAAGCTCCAATTCATACATGTGTTTGTGCGAGTAGGTGTTTGTGAAATTGGTCTGTTTCTAAAAGTTGGCTTAATTTTTTTTAAAAAAAGCAGACCAAGCAAAACATATTTCCTCTCTGTTCTGGATTTAGAGACTCTTTTCAGGGTAAAGTTTTAGAAAAAAAGACGGGAGGAAAGAGTTGACTCAGTCCGGTGTTCGGCACCTGTGCTCAGGGTTTTCTAAACACAGCGGACAAACTTCCTTGGGCCCAAGCCAGTTACAGCCTCCATACGAATGTTGGCAGCTCACGCGTTCTGTTCTCTGGGACATCATTTGTGCAGGTCAATCTCCTGTATCCTACGCCCCTTTTGAAGGTTGGATTGAAGTTTTGGTTTTCAGTAGCCACAGAGCCCACTTTGTCTGGAAAACTTGCCATTTACCCAACCCCAACCCAGAAGGTCAAGTCTGTCTTTCTTCCAGGAACATTCGCACCCGCATCCAGAGCGTGGAGCGGGTTAGGGTGAGGGGGACAGATGGATCACAGGGCTCCCGCCCTACCTCTCCCTGGGGGTTTTCTAGGTGCTGCTATCAGAAAAGGCAGCGCAGCTCCTACTTGCACTGCTGCAGAAGGAACTCATCTGCCAGGCAGCGAATCACTAAGACTGCTGTTCACATGAGGTCCCTTCCCGAAAAGTCCTAGAGATCAGGAATTTAAACTTACGCCGTTACCTTGTAGGTCACTGTTGACTCCTATCTGAAGGCTGAAATTCCTGCTCCACATTGCTAGCAGCTCCCCTCATCTTGGGAGGCAGGCCCCCTCCTTGCCCTGGAGGCTGAGAAGCAGGCACCCCCACTCACCTTCCGAGGGGCAAAGAGCCACCCAGGCAGCCAGGGCCGCGAGAGCCAGTCCCGCCCGCTGCATTCCTGCCCGGCTTAGGCTCACACGCACCACGGCACCACAGGGGAGGCTGTGCGGTCAGGAAGTGAGGCTAAAGTCTTCCTGGGGTGCAGAGAAAGAGCATGAGGAAAAGGCCAGCAAACCCCGCCCCCCGGAGGTACTGGGGCACCTATTTCTCAGGTTTCTTTCCTGGAGAGCAGGCTCTTTCTTGACACCAGACCTATGTCTGGCCACACGGGATTAAGGCATGTCAGTGACCATCTGACAGCTGGTGACATCATTGTGAGTTGGGGATATGCTTCAGGTCACTTGGAAATCACTAAAAAAAAAAATAAAATAGCTGTCTACAGGAATTTTTCCATGGACCCATAGGTCAGAATTTTGGAGTAGGAGACCAGTAATTTGAATTTTTAAAAGAGCTGGTTAGAGTATTGTCCTGATGCCAAGGTTGTGGGGTCGATCCCTGGTCAGGGCATAAACAAGAAGCAACCAATGAATGCCTAAGTAGTGGGACAACAAATTGGTGTTTCTCTCTCTCTCAACTCAATAAATAAGATTTTCTTTTTTAATAAGCTCCATTTGTGATTCTGAAGGACACCTCTCTGGAGAACCATTGCATAAAAGAATCAGAGCTTTTAAGTACCTTGTTGGAACTAAAAGTTTCTGGGGACAAGGGTGACAAGCCATAAAAAAAAAAAAAAAAAAAAACAACATTATCATCTCATGGAAAGATACAGAAAAATTTGACCCCACCATGGACTGGTTTGCAGCCAAATTGCTTTCCGATGATGCTGTTAGTTGAACTAGGAGAAAGGGGAGGGCAGGAGGAGGGGCCTCTTCCCTGCATGCCATGCCTGGTGGAAAAGAGAGCCCAGAGCAGGTGCCAGCAGGTCCAGCTTTGCTGTTGATCAGCTTCATGAATAAAACCATAGGCTAGGAAGAGGAGAACTGGATTCTAACCCTGCCTTTTTCACTATGTGGTTGCAGAACCTCAGAAAGTATACTTAACTTTTCCATAAGCAAGGAGTCAGGTTGGATGATCTTCCAGAACCCTGCCACGCTTCCTGGCCGTCTGAGCTGTCTCATGGCATGGCCTCTTGTCCACGCGCAGCCCTCAAGCATTTGAAATGTGCTAGTCCAAGTTCAGATGAGCTGCAAGTGTGAGACACACACCTGTTTCAAATGCTTCATACAAGAATAGATAAAATATCTTGTTAATAATTTTCCTATCGATTGCTTGCTAAAATGATACTATTTGGATATATTGAGTCAAATAAGGTATTTTTAAATAATTTCACTGTTTTTTTTTTTTTTTTTACTTTTTTAATGTGATTGTTCAGAAAATTTTAAATTACACTGGGAGCTTACAGAATATTTGCATTGGGCAGTGTTGCCTTACAAGGTGTGGTAGCTAACCATGCTCCAATTTCCCTCTCAAGAAGTGGAGTTATAAAAAAATGGCAGATGGAGCTTTGGAGGGCACAGGGCGGGCAAAGGCAGTAGCCTCCTGAGTGACAAGGCCCAGAAGCACAAAGTAGCAGTCTCAGACTCTGTCATTAAGCAAGGGACCCCGCCACAGGTCGGTGACAGAGCACAGAGCACCTGTGGAGGTGACCGTCACCGCTGTGCATTCAGGTGCACCCACAACAACTAGAGCGGACCAAGCAGTGTGCTCCAAAAGTCAGAGGCAGGGAAGCTAGGCAAAAATTAAATTCTGAAATGGCCAACTTCTAAAAATTACTTCGATTTGTAACAATTTACAAAATGATTTTGATATACCAAAACAACACATGTGCCTAAGCACTCATTCACCAGCCTGTCCCTGTGCCTGACTTTGTCTCCCTAAGAGTCCTCCCTGAGGATGGCTCATCTGCAAAGGAAGGGAAGGGCGGCCCTTGGGAGTATGATTAAGTTGTGATCCCCCAGAGGATGGGTGCAGTTCGCACAGGGCTGAGGGGCCTGGGCTCTGACGTGGCCTCCTGATTTCTTCTCTGTTGGACAGGATAGCTCCCCCTCCACCGTGTGCCCGTTTCTTCTGCTGGGCAATGTCGCCGTGGGGCTGCCAGGAGGAAGGCACAGGCGCAGACTCCAAGGAACAGGGGCCCCTCTTTCGGGTGTCACATTTTCTGATCAGCATTTTCTCTGTCCTTCCCAGTCCCTCCTGGTGGCACTGGGAAGGAGCTGGTGGGCTGGAAAGTGGTTCCTGGCAGACCGGTGGTGCGATGCGATGCGTGGAGTGAGAAGCACTGAGCCCGACGAAACACCTCCATTGGCATGACAGCCTGGGCTCCAAACACAAAGGTGACGTCCACCAGCGGGAATCAATGGGCCACTGGAAGCCCTAAGCTGTGCTGTTACGTAACAAGATACACAGGAGAGAAACACCGGGTGGATCCCTTTGCTTGGGGGTGAGGGCAAAACCGAGTCATAGGATTTCTGTCCGGAGAGCACGTGACACGAGCAGTAATAATGTAATGGGCGTGTGTCTCTGTGAGTGACGGGGCATGGACCAGAATTAACTAGGAAGGAGACCCAAATTGGGGCGGCAGTTCAGAGGAACAAGTTTGACTATTTAAATACTTTTATCTGGACCTGGGCCTTTTACAAAACCAAATTGGTGGGGTGGGGGGTGGGGGCAGAGTGTAGAGACCTAGAACAAAACAGTTCGAGGACAACCTGAAATGATTGTTTTGTAGTTTTTCACTGTGCTATGTCCCTGGCTGAGAATACCAGGATACCACCTTTTAAAAAAATATTTTTTTTTAAGTCTACCAAAAAAACCCCAGATCATTTTCATTACAGAGAAGTAAAGAGTTAGGTCCTTTTAAAGAGACTTAAGGGACCAAAACCAGGAGCTCTTAACGCTGGGACCTAAGATCGAAGTTCTCTACAGGATGCAGCAGACACTGAACAGCGCTGTCTTCCGGGGGAGATATAGGATAGATAGCTGATGATAGATAGATAGATAGATAGATAGATAGATAGACAGATAGATCAGTAAAGCATAAAGCTTAGGTTGTCATAAAGATGCATGATGACATCCATGCTCTAGATAAAATGACTGGTTTGAATTACGGGGACAAAGATGTCAAAACAGTAACTTTCACAAAATAAAATAAGCCAGTAAGTTTCCCTTGAAGATGTCCTGAACATTGGTATAAAAATGGACTACTTTGTAAATCATGTCAGCATTTAAATATTGCAAAAGAATTTACAGTGTAATGCACCCCCCTCCCTGGATCTTTGGTGCTGAGAATAATCACCTCTTAACCTGTGTGATGTCTGCTTTCTGATTTGTAGAGAACGGCTTCGTTGAAGCAGGGCAGAGCCAAACAGTGTTCTCATGCTCAAAACACTTCATGGTAGACTCTGAGCTACAATTTTTTAAATACAGAATGCTGTTTTCTTCTGACGACAAAATTATATCCGGTCCACTGGAGAAAATTTGCAGTGTGCAAAAAAAGTATAAAGAAGGAGAATGTTTAAATATCCAGAAATAAGCTTTCTGAACCATTTGGAGCATATTCTTTTAGTCTTCTTTCTAGGCAGATCTAGTCATTCATTCATCGCACCAACCTGTATCAGGGACCTGTTGTGTTGTGTTACGTGTGTGCAAGGTGTTGTGTTAGACAAATGGCCGCCAAGGGCTGCAGTCCCTGCTGAAGAGAGGACAAGAAAGCAAGCCTCAGCGATAGACTCTGGTCAGCGGCCACGCAGGGAAGCACAGGCTCAGGGCTCTCGTAGCAGGGACGGTCCCCCTGCCCGCCCCTCCCCCCGCCCGTCTGCAGGTGAAGCAGCTCTCACCCGTGCTTTCGAATTGCTGCCTAGTTTAGTATTTCATAGCACAAAGGTATTGTACTGTATTGAACGCACCTCTTAATACTGAACTTCTGGACTGTGGATTCTTTCACTATTACAAATAATTTTGCAATGCTCACTCACATAATTCAAACCTTTGTGCTCATTCTTTAGAATGAATTTTGAAAAGCAGAATTGCGAAGTTAAAGGGCAGAGATATTCCCAAGGCTTTTGATAGATATTTAGGCTCTTAAAGCTGAAATATTTACCTACACTTTTTTTTCTCCAACAGTTTCCACATTTTTCCATCATTCTACAATGATGGATCTAATTATATGAAGCAAATGTCATGCTTTAAAATAGCTTTGAGAGCACAGAGCAGGGCCCTTCCATCCTCTGAAGACCTGTTTCCCAAATCAAGACTTAAGGCTTTTCGTGCATCTCTTGTAACCGGGAAAAAGTGTGCTTGTCTGGGTGATGATCAGGCCTGTACACTTCGTTCAGCCTCAGGACCCACAGCTTGACAAGCTGAGGGTGTTGCAGAAACAAAAGGCCCTTTTCCCCGGAGAATAGGGTGGGGGAGAGGGTGCCCCTTCCTCTGGGAAGAGGCAGCCGGGGTGCATCAGGACTTGGCAAGAGGACGTGTTCACTCCCGCGCCGTCCTCAGCAGGCAGCCTGCACCAGACGCAAACTGTAGGGCCGTACCCAGCAGCCCCGATCCCCCGATCCCCTGATCTCCCCATCTTCCTGTTGCGGCTCTGGTCTGGTTGCGCCACCTGGACCATCTTGCCGGTCCCTCCCATCCCAGCTAGAAGGCTCCTACTCATTCCTTAAGGCACGGCTCCGGGGTCACTCTGAACACTCCCTGCTCGCCTTCTTCGCCTCCTCACCCTGGCTAGGGCCGCCCTCTGTCCTCACTGTGCCCTGAGAGCAGGAAGCTTGTCCGGTTGGCTTTGCCTCCCCACGCGCCGCTCAGGCCGGACCCACGGGTGCCTCACTCGCTGAGTGCGAGTGAGGGGAGCCCAGCCGCCGGGCCCGGGGCCCTGGGCCCTGCACCCACTGCCTGTGTCTTCACAAACTCCTGTCCTGACCAAAAACATCCTTGTAAAGTGTTTATGTGAACTTAAAGTACAATATCCATTCACATTAACGTGTATTTATCACAGTATGTTGTATGGAAATATAAAAGTCATCTGTAACCACATAGCCAGTCAAATGTGAACTTCTCTTGAACGTTTGGATGTCCGTCCTTTCAGAAGTTTTCATTTCTCTGTGGGTGTACGTTACGCTTACAAAGAGAGAGTCATGTAACAGTCGCTGTGACTTTGCTTTTTAGTGAAAGGGCCAGGAGCGGTCCTCCGTGGCAAAGCCACACCGGTAGAGCTGCGCTGCCTCTTCTCTGGCTAGGGACTCGCAGTGTTCATGGTTCTGCCGTGGTTTATTGACTTTTCTCCACTGCTGAATGTTTAGGTAGTTTGGTCGCATCCCTTTTCTGGTGTTTACATTATTGCAATCAGACGCTTGTTCACTCGTCTAAACACTGTTTTTTAATTCTTAGAAGTGGAACTTCTCAAAGGGTATGCCCGATTAAATCCCTTTAATGTATGTTGCCAAGTTATCTCACACTATTACAAATACCTCTGTGTGTGCCTCTATCCACCAATCGAGGGGCTCAGTGAGGGCGGGACCTGTACCTTATTCATCATTACACAGCCAGTGCTTAACTCAGTGCTCAGCAAGTGCTGGATGCTTAGTGGTTGTTGCATAAACAGGAATTGGCTTATTCAAATAAACAGACCTTCATTAAATGGGCCAAATCTTGCCAGTGTGGTCACAGAAGTCTACAGTGATAATCCCCTGGCCTCTTCTGAGTATCTATAGCCTAACTGGTAATAATATTTTATACGTCCGTTTCTCAATAGAAATTGTTTTCTGTACCACACACAACCCCCCCCAAAATTATACATTGAGTTTCCCTTAAAGCATGGAGGATGGTTAGATATAAAAACATGTATCACCAGGGGATTTATAGGCTTGAAACAAGAGCCAAGGGGAGAAATCTGTATTCTTTAGAAACCGGATGACACATCGTCCAGCTGAGATGTCTTTCAGGAGAGCCAAGCCAGGTCCCTGCCCGGGCTGTGTTTTCCTGACTTCCTCTCTTCAGCTACGTGTGCGATGGGGTGGGGCCCAGGCATGCCAAAGTAAACAGAGGAAAGTGCAGGACTTATCACAGCAAACAGAGTTTGGACCTAGAGCCAGAGTAGGGAATTCCCCTCCTACTAAATTTCTTATTCCTGGTTAACACTGTGGTTTCCTGTCCAGACTTAAATTTGTAACTCTCCTTGTTTAGGGCTCATGCTTTCCAGACATAGCAATACCCCAAACTCATTCCAATACCATTACTACCAGTTTTACAATGATGCTGAAGCCCAGGAGTTCAGGCACTTGCCTAAGATGAGTAAATAAATTGGGAATCGGGGGCCGGGGCCGGGGGAGAAGGACATTTCAAGCTAATAAAGCAAAAGGAATACCAGCAGGAAAATCTGAAAAAGAGAAGCAGTAAAGGACTCTTTATGTTAAAACACATGGTGTGTCTTCTGTAGACACTAGACACGAATGCAGACCTCCAGAAGCTACAATGTTTGTGTGAACTGAACACACAGAAAAGTCAGCATTTCACATCAGGGAGAGTGGCGATTATCCAGTGAATGGCTTAGAAATGCCTGGTTAACCATGTGGGAAAAATAAAGCAGAAGTTTTAAATTCCAAATGTATTAAATATTTAATATAAAGAATTAAAATAAAAAAATATCCAAAAAACAAATATGGAAGCTTTTTTTTTTTTCAGTTTTAGAGCAGGATGGACTTTCTAACAGAAACCATAAAGAAAAGAATGAAAACTTGATCATATGGAAAATGAAACTTCATAGAAATACATGGAAAAAAAATCTCACTAAAATGCAAAGAGCAAACAGCTGTGTGTGTGCATGTGCGTGTGTGCGTGTGCGTCTGTGTGTGTGTGGTGGGGCTGGGGGCACATTTGTAAGACAACAAAGGGCTGCTATACAAAGAGGTCTTACAAATATCAGTAAGGAAGTGTCCAATGACTCATCGAAAAAATACACTACGGATATGAACAGAACTAAAAAGGCTTGTCAATACTTTTGAATGCTCAACTTTATTCAAATTAGCAAAACAAAGCGAGATATGTTCTCACCTACCAGACCGCCAAGGATCAAATTGTTTCATGTTACATAGTGGTGTTAGCGAGTCCCTACTCACATGTGGTTGGTAGGAATGCAGATTGGTGTTGAGTCTTAGAGGGTACATTTGGAAATACTTATCAACCTAAAATGAAGACGTCCTCGGCCTTCAGAGTTTCACTATTGGAATTTACACTTCAGATGAGGAGACATGTATGCAGATGTAAGTTTAAGAATCTCGTGGTAGCATTATTTCCAACAGCAAATTGTTAAAAACAACCTGTATCTCTCTCAACAGGGTGTCAAAGAAGTAACCTGTGGCATACCCGCACGGCGGACTATAGCAGTAAAAATGCGATGGTGATGTGTTGAAAGGAAAGACCTCTGGTCTGTGACAGAAAAGACAAAGCGAGGTGCGAAGCGGTGGACTCGCAAACAGCCCCGCACACAGTTCTTCCCTCTGGCTCCTTCGGCATCCCTGGCGCCCAGCCTCGTCAGCCCTTGGACCGCAGGGAGTAAACCACGGAACCACGGCTCTGACGGAGGAGACCTCGCCCGGCTCTCCTAAAAGTGGCCTCGGCTGGAAAACGTTCCATCTCGTTTCCAAATAATATAGAATTCTAAAATATCCCACTCACTCACTCACTGTCCTTGGCCGTGTACAGGTGTATCCAGATCTCCATGTATCTCTAACTATAGTTAATGCAGGCACACTCACACAGATGTATGAAAGTGCTTTTTGTGCACAGACGATTTCTGGAACGTTGAAGCACAAATTTTCACTGGGTTTGCCTCTGAGAAGGGGGAAGGTCTGGGGTGGTGGAAAAATCTTTTCATTGTTTATACCTTTAATGGTTGGAATTTTTACTAATGATGTTTGCTTTCTATTGCTGGATTACAAATTAGCAAAACTTAATGACTTAAAACAACATCTTTTTATTAGCTGACAGTTTCTACGGGTCAGGAGTCCAGCGCGGCTTACCTGTCCTCTGCTCAGGATCTCACGAGGCTGTAGCGTCAGCCGGAGCTGCTGGGCCACCTGAGGCCGGGGGCCTGTGCAAGCTCACGTGGCCGCTGGCCTTCATTTCTTCACCGCTGAACTCAGGGCGGCTTGCTTTCCAAGACCGGCAAGAGGGCCCGCTCTCGCTCCTCTTTTAAAGGGCTCAGCTGTTTAGGTCAGGTCCACCCAGGATAATCTCCCTTCTATCAAAGTCGACCTCAGGGACTTCAATTCCATCTGCAAAATCCCTTTACCTTTGCCATATTCTACCAGCTATTGGCGAGTCATGTGGCCCACCTGCACTCAAGGCCAGGCCCTTGCACGGCGCTGGAAACCAGGAAGCGAAGCCAGCTGGGCCTCCTTAGAGTTCCCGTCCACCACGCCGGTATTACCAACTGCGAAGCCACTGTGACCACCGCAGTAACATCTAATACCTTAGAGAGCTTGCCCTGTAGCAGGCACTGCTTCAAACACTTTGCGTGTATTGTCACTTAATTGGCAGAAGAGCCCTACGAAGTCGGAACTCATTACCTCCATGTCACAGGTAAGGAAACAGGGGCATGAGTTCACGCAATTTGCTCAAGGTCATGAAACTCACAAGGGCTGGGGCTAGCACCGGAACCCAGGCAGTCCACGTCCGGAGTTGTGTGTTCCACACCACACTAGGTATACATTTTGCAGACACAACAGTAAGAAAAAAACCTTTAAGTATTCCAGTGACTGAGGCTTTGTAACACACAGGCCAATGCTTGTGGCCTCAATGACCACAGCATTTATTTCACTCACGAGTCCACGCCTTACCCGCTTCACCTGGGTGACTTGGAGGAGGCTGGCAGCTCGAACCACCTGGAGCGGCTCACTCCCTTGCTCGGCCGTTGGTGCTGGTTGCCAGCTGTCCCTCAGCGGCCTCTCCACGTGACTGGCTTGCATTCTTCCCCACAGCACGGTGGCCATCGAGTATCTTGTGAGTGTGAGAGGGAGCCGGGCGCAATCTATGTTGCCTTTTACCACCTGTCTTGGAAATTTATGCAGGTTCATGTCTACCGCAGGTGATTAGTCGGGATGGCCACAAAGTCCTGCCCAGGTTGACAGCGAGGGGAAACGGGCTTCACCTCTCCGTGGAGCGTGGCCAGGTCTGGAGGAGCGTGAGGACCTGGTGTATTGCTGTCCATCTGCCTCAGGGTTTGACCAATTTATTCCTCGATGTCACAGCTAGCCTGTCTCCAGACCACCCCAATAATTTAGCTGTTGCTTTCTTTAAAAGCATCCAAAAAAGATTCCAAAATCTCAAATTGGGACACCATGCATCTACTAGTATGAGGTCATCTGGATCTAACAAAATAACAGGAACTTTGGTACTTCTCTCGGCCTGGTGGTACGGTGAAAAACTACTGAGATGCGGAGAACCGTCAGCCAAGAAAGTCTGAGAACTCCCGCAGCACCTCATCTGTCCATTGTGCTGATACCTCCTTGTGTTTGTTCCTTTTTCCCAAAGTGAACACACACAGTGTGAGCCAATCCTTCTCTGGGGCAAGGCCTTATCGCCTGGGCCTCCTGCAGGGACTTCTCCTGGGCTTTGTGCAGGGCACTCTTGGGCAGGAGGTGGGGCATCAGTTCTCAGCTCCCCCTCCCTGCTCTGGGTTCAGCGTGCCCTCAGCCAGGCACGGCCCCTCCCTTGGGAGATCAGCCTTAGTCCTCACTGGTGCCTTCTGCTGACCTGAAGCTTCTGCATCCCTGTCCTCTCTGCTTCTGCCCAGTTACAGCTGCTCGGCAAAAGGTGGAGACCTTTTGTGAAGGGCCGTGGTGGGTTCAGCATCCCCAGATGAATTTCCATTTGAATTCCTGGTGAGATGAGAAAGCCCTTTCCCTTCACCAACATTCTTTGCCCTGGTTTCTTGTTGACTAATATCTGGGTCTACCTTCCTAAGAGAGCACTGAGCCTTTTACATGAACAAATAATAGATGATAAATGCACAGACGTGTTCTAATGGCAGGGCCTCTCCCCCAGTGGCTGAATCAGGGTCAGACGGGACAAGGCTTCGCGCCTTGCCCCACATCGCACTGTGAGGACGGAAAGGCAGAAGGATGCAGAAGACCGCACAGAACCGGAGCCCAGCTCTGCCCTGGATCCCTGAGAGGCGCGAGATGGTGTACAGACAGCGTGCACCTAAGGTGAGTCTTGAGGGGTGTGAGCGCTGCTCAGATGTGTGCGTGGGGAAGGAAGAGGCTTCTAGGTAGAGGGGACAGGGCGCACAGGAAGGCAGGCCCTGCGCAGTCCGTCCCAAGTTCTGCGGTGGTCTGGGGCTCTGTGCAAGGAGGCCGGACGTGATCCACAAAGGCCACCGTCCAGGGCAGAGGGACCGCATCCCTGATTTGGTTAAGGGAGGGGTGATTTTCCTTAGATAGCCTTCCTAGTGTTTTACTCTCAGATTGTACGTAGCCCCAACTCGGAGGTAACTGGCACTGAATCCATAGGCCTCTTAGTGCTGCTACACCTCTGTCCTTCAAAGTTCTCATTGGGAAGGACACAGGCCTACGAGACACCAAGTAAAATGCTGGGGCTCTAGGATTCAGCTCCCAGTTACAGCTTCCAGAAAGAAAAGGCTAAGCGGACCGTGCGGGCCGTAGGCTTCAACCCTTCAGTGCCCCCACAGCGTCCTCAGGTCACCGTGCCAGCTCCTGCACAGGTGGACAAGGTTTTCCCAGCCCCTGTCACGTCAGCCTGCTGCCTCCAACCCCCCTCTCTCTCCACCCAAACACGTGCCCCAGCAATGACGATTACCCACAGTCCCACTCCGGGCTTCCTGAAGGCCAAGCCCCTGCCTCCCCCTGGAGGGTCTTCCCACCCCTCCCGTGAGCCCCCTCTCACCTTTGCTGGAGCCCTCCTGCTTTGCCCTTAGTGTTCAGTGACCTGCCCTTTCTTCCCCAGGGGGCTTCAGAGGCCCCCCATTTGCTGCTCTGATAGCACTTACCACGCTGTCCCAAAGTGTCCTGTCTCTGTACGGCACCCCCCACGGAGCCTGGCCATTCTTTTGGGAGACTGTCTCTTTCCCTGTTAGAACACTGGTCTTTGACACACGGATGCGGCCAAGGAACACATTAAACATTTGTTCAGAAGCTGACCAAACCAATGTCATGTGAGGGCAAGCACTGCATTCATTTTCACCCACAGGAGCTAGCAATGGTTAACTGGCCAAGACTTTTGTGAACTGAAATCTTAATTTTTAAATGGAGACAAGAGAAAGGGTTTGCATAAAGATTTAATAATTCTACATGGAGAAAGTAGAAGAGCAATACAACTGTAAGCGTTAATAATAGCAAGGGGGGGAAAGAAGGACATTATCCCAAGGGTAAATTTAACTCTGGCAAGACGAGTTAGAGGACATTTCCCCAAAATTCGGAGAACCAACCATCACTGGCACCAGTCTGGGGATTACAGACAGCGTGGGGAGGGAGTCTTGGCAAGCACCTGGCCTATCCTTCATCAGCTCAGAAAGGATGAGCGACTCGTCCAAAGACACCCGGGCTAGATTCTGGTCCAGGGCACAGGATTCAAGACAGCAGTCTTGGGTAGGTGGGGTGGGGCTGGCGTGCCAGCTCATATTAAACAAACAAACCCATGACCAACCAAACAAAAATTAAAAATAAGGGTAAACAGATATTGGCCCTAAAGATCTCCCCATCCTAATCCCTGGAACCTGAGAATAGGTTACCTTACGTAGCACAGAGGCTTTGTAATGTGACCAAGAACCCTGAGATGAGGAGCGTAGCCTGGATTATCCAGGTGAGCCCCAAGTAATCACATGCGTCCCTAACTCAGGGAACATTCCCAGCTGGGGCCGAGGTGGACGTGACCATGGCAGGAGGGCGGGGGAGATGCAATGTGAGAAGGGAACCGAGCTGACCTTTGCCAGCTTTGAATTGGGAGGTGGCGGCCACGAGCCCGGGGCTCGCAGGAGGCATGTAGAAGCTGGAAGAGGCGAGGAGACAGATTCTCCCCTGGGGCTCCAGAGGAATCAGCCCCGCCGATGCCTGATTTTAACTCAGGGAGACCTGTGCTGGATTTCAAACATAAAAACAGTCAGATAATATGTCTTGTTTTAGACCACTGAGTTTATGGTAATTGGTTATAGCAGTAGGATAACACAGTACACACACACACACACACACACACACACACACACGCCTCTCGGTGGGCCATGCAGCTTCCCCTCTCTCTTCCATGCTTTCTTCTCACTCTTTTGTAGTATTTTTACCCTTTCAAAGATCCCTGGAAGTTATTTCCATCCCATTTCTCACGGACTGATAGGTCGAGGTGGGGACATGTAGCTTGCAGAGTGACTTGCTCTGGGTTTCATACCCTGGGACTGGCCTCGGGCGCCTGCCACTCTCTGGGAGGCCCAGGGGCAGCCTGGTGCCCATCTGCTCAGAATGTAGAGCAACATCATCCTCTCTGCTGGCCAAGAAACCAGGCCTAACACTGAGACTATTGTTCTAGGCAAATACCCTGGAGGTCCGGCGAGAAGGAAGTGTACTTGTATGTGGCTCTCCAAGAAGACGGGCCACACAGCTTACAACGTGGTCCGTACAACTGGCCTCTTATGAATACCTGAAAGAGCTCCAGCCACTCCCTATGACTGTGTGGAAGCGCTGAGGGTAGCGAGGTATGACCGCTGACATTTGGAAGCGGTACACTGCCTGCCCTCTGGTATGGAACGCTAGTCCACATTTTATGCTCTGTTTAGCATCACCCGAATATTTAGGGGAAATTTTCTCCCTGCCTTCCTCTTTGTGTGATTAGATGGTACTGCTGACCTGGGAACCGAGGCACCTGGACAGTGCTCTTAATTAAGCAATTAAGTCAAATCTGTATTGAATGCGTAAGTGAAGGTGTGTGAATTCAGATGGATGCTTTAATAACACAGATATCTGAGGAAAATCAAAGCATGTGTCCAGGTAATCACAGTGCTGGTGGGATTGGGCGGCTGCCCAGACCTTGAAGCGACATTAGTTAGTGCTCTGGGTATGTAAACCCAACAACTCCTGGCAAGGGCAAGCAGAAGTGTAAAATGCTTCAGAAACCCATTAATTATTATCATTATTCCCGGGAAGCAAGCAAATGCCAAGGGGACACGTGTAGCAATGCTGTGGATTTATGCAAAGTGCAAAGTAACTGTGGAGAATGATTTATTTATAGGAGTTTCTCAGATCAAAATGGAAGCCTCTGAGCCTCCTGGCTTGGGGCTGTCTCCAACATGGGTCTGGGACTATTCCTGGGTCAGGTGACACACGGTTAAGTGACAGTCAGAGCCACGTGGGTCTATCCGAGTGGTGAATCCACTGGACACAGAGAAGCATGTCGATGGCTGCCGCCCCGCTGGGACGACCGCACCAGCACCCACGGCACAGGCTTCTGAGGAACCCTGGGCGTCAGGGGCTCACGTTAGACCAGACCTGCCGCAGCCTGAGAACGGCACTTACGAGAGAAAAGTGGAAATACCAATTTCACAAAAATGAAACCATACTGTTCCATTACTGGTTTTTACTTTTTAAATATTTCATACGGATAGTTTTGCCTATCATTACATGCGTCTGCTTCACCTATTAGTATTCCACTGTTCAATAATTGAGGGTGTAATTCTCTAGTTAAAGGCTTTTAAGTGGTTTCTAGGTAATTTTTAAAAAAAAATTTTCAGCACCCAACAAAACTCTTTTTCCTTTGTACACGTACCTGTTTAGTTCTTTAGAATAAATTCCTAGAATTGAAATTTGGAATTCCTCGGTAAAATGACCTAGACTTTAAAAACATATTACTAAATTCCCTCTGGCACGAAAGGTCTGTTCCACACCAACGATGCCCATTCGCTCTACCCTTCCTGCCAACACCGAGTCTTACTGATCTTTCTAAAATTTGCCAAGCTGGGAATCGAAACAGTTCATTGCTATTTTACCTTACATGTTAATCAGATTCAATGGTTTGGGGTTTACATTTAAATAAAGATTTTAACATAGCAATTATAATACTTATAATAATTTACCACAATTAGAAACACGCATTTCTTGATAAAATGGAGAGGTAAAAAGTACCTTAACAAACAAAATTATATCTATAAATTCCTAACAAAACTAAATCAAAATCCGCCTCTTACCACATCTACAGATTTCATTAGAATTGAGTTCAGCATGTCTTTCATCCCGTGGAACAGGAGTTACTAACACAGTAACTGTTGGGGAAGAGAAGCGGCAAGCGGCTTTTCTCAGGAGATCCTGAGACTAAGGATCTGCATCCCCGTGCGATGATTTCTGAGCTATCCTGCACCAAGGCAAAAAGGCCATCAGATGTCCCTGAGGTTCTGTGATAGTGGAGATTTGGGCTGCGGGAGTCACATAATGAGATGAGAGGATTCGTAATTAGGCAAAGAGATTCCTTACGGGATGTAGCTTCACCATTTGAGTCCAGAGGAGACACCGCGGGAAAAGAAGCGGAACCTACCTGCACGTTTGATCGCTGGGTTACTCTTTGTTGAGAGCATACACATTGCATTTCACAGTCAGGACATCCGGGATTATGTAGCCCGGTAGACATCACTTTGCTGGGAGCCCAGGCACACAAGCACATTCCCGTGATTCCTTCTGCCTGCCCAGCACGAGTACGAGTGTGCACTGGCCTCTAGAAGCGAGCACAGAGCACAGGAAACGCCGCACGCTGCTGCCGAAGGACCAAGGACGCACGGGAAAGTGAGCACACCCTCTTTCAATCCAGTGTTCCAGTAGGCATTTGAATTGCGGCTGTTAAGAATTTGGTTTGGGGTACCTGCTGATCCCTACCTTTCCGAAAGTAGGCACAAGGAGGAAAATCATAATGTGAGATTCTCTTTCATCTGTTTTTTTTTTTTTTTGTCCTGAGAGCTTGGGGTTGTCACCACTGAGGATATTCTCAGGTTTCCTCCAGCTGGGGGCACAGGTTGCTGGGCTTGAGTCAGGTGGCTAACCAGCTGGCTAGGAGCAGGAAGGGACCAGCAGCATTCTCTCTGCCTCAGCTGGCAGGGGAGTGTGGATTCACCAGGGGGCCCCGGTCCGTAGAGGTCTGGCATCTCCTCCTGCACGGCCTTGTTTGTGCTGGGAGATCTCCACCCCAGCATTGCCTTTCCAGAAGCAGACTAGCGGGTCTGTCGCCTCATTTCCACGGGAGATCGGTTTCACGGCCTCCTGTGATAAGGAAGGTCTTTGCTTACTCGCTTGGGCTCTGGATCCTGGGAAGGCTGTATCTTTTGCAGCCAATCTGGTGATGCCTCTGTTGTCCCAGGTTAAGCCATTAAAGGCTTATTGGTTTTAAGCCATAGAAAGGCAGAGAGTTGGCTCACTGACGGAGGAGAGGGGAGGGGAGGAGTAGGAAGTGAAGGAAGCAGGGTGGGCGTAGAGCGTGGTTCCTAGGTGTGGTCCCTGGGCCACAGCAGAGATATCAATTGGGAACTTGTTGGAAACGCAAATTCTTGGTGCCTACATCAAAACTCTGGGGATGGGTCTCAAGCAATCCGTTTCAACCTGACTTCCAGGCGACACTGATGCCTGCTAGCTGAGAAGCACTGGTAGAGAAAAAGGAACCAGTCTGAGGTCTCGGGGCTGAGCAGCGGCACCTAGAAGGAGGTACGGAGGCCTGCTACACGGTGCAGGGCTGGCAGGACGTGACAATGACGAGTCAGGGCGCAGAGGAAGAGGGAAATACCGAAGCCCGGAGTTTAGGCGGCCCCCTGACGCCTGAGGGTGACAGCAAGGACTGAAATCAAAATACAAAAGGGACCCAAGTGCTCACATCATCCAAGGTGGGAGTGCTCCTAGAGGGTAGGGTGTGAGGGTGAGGAGGGTCTGGGGGAGTAACACAAGGAGGTAGCAAATGAAGAAAGCTGAGAACAGGGTGAGCAAGGACCAGAACAGCCCCCATTCCTGTCCCCTTCAGATGGGAAAAAGGACAGAACCAAGTAAGTGTTCCGCCAGCCAAAACAGCCCAGGGTGGATCTGCCTGATGGGGGGCAGGCGGGAGGCTGGTAAATGGGAATTTTAACCCATAGGCATCAGGCGGGTTTGGGCCCGCAACTAAGGAAAACGAGGCTGGGCGATGCTGAGTTCAGGGTGAAGGCCCTCTGGGCAGCCGGCATAACCACTATGGCTCAGGAAGGGGGCAGCATGGGCGGGCGGGACAGGTGAGAAGGCGGAGGACATCCAGGGGACAGACGTCACACACACGCAGACGAGACACAGCCCAGCCGTCAGCCTAAGGTCATGACACAGACTCCTTCACCAAGAAAAGGAAGAGAACCAGGGCACAGGAGGCTGGCTGTTGTGTTTCTAAGGGGACAACCACAGCTTTCAGAGACCCTGCGGGGCCAGAGGCATTTCCGACGGTAGCAGTAAGAGCAAGAACGAGCCCACACTTAACTGTTCAGGCAAAGTGCCACGGGCAAAGTGAACCCCCATTCTAATAAAGAAAGTTAGCACAACCCCCCAATTTTCATTGTGACGTTCTGAAGGAGACCCCTATATGTTTTAAAGATGGTCCTGTGTTTAATCTGGAGAAAGAGAAAAGTAGAGTTTAAATTTAGTCAGGAAAAGTGACACAAGGTACAGACTTTATTTCTGTGGATTTCTGAGGTCATATGCTGTTTAAAAACTTCTACCTTAATTTACCCCCCACAATATTTACTATTAAACCAACCAAATAGATACAACAATTGCTCTCAAAAGATAATGAAAGACTGTAAAACCCAGTAGGTTGTAAAATATAACAGATTACAACCCACTGGTTAACAACAACAACAAAAACTAAACCGAAGGGCTGGATGGAGCCTTGGTAACAATTCGCAGAACTATTCGACTTCGTAACGAAAGTCGGCTTCGGATCACTAAGGCATCACTGCACCATTTCTCAGAGAGGAAGGCACAGAGTCACTGGCGCCGAAAGTCACAAGTGAGTGAGGAAACACGCAGATGGCGCGTGGGGCTTGTGCCACAAAAGCTGGTGCCTTTGGGGCGCGGACTTTGATGTCTAAGTAACGTTAAATGGTGCGCATGTAAAATTTATAGCATTCGAGTCCCTTCGCTAATAAAGGCTAATCGTTTCTGACAGAAGATCAACCTGAAAGAAAAAGGGAAAAACCAAGTTTTCTAAGACTACTTTGAACAAAAATGCGTTGCCTCCCAGCAATAGGCAGATTTTTAAAAAAATGATATAACTGGTGCAATATTTCAGAAGAGTGTGCAAACACACTGACAGCAACTAAAACTGTTTGGCACGCTCAGGAGCTCACATTCAAAATGACATCACTGGGAAGTCCTTTTCTGGGTATGAATTCAGATTCTATGGTTATGAGCCACATATCAATATTTTGTTCATGTTAATTTTTAACAAACATTTTGTTAAATTTAGTTATGCTTTTTGAAACAGTTAAAACGGCGGCACATGAGATGTGGGGACAAAGACACCAAAAACAGCACTTCGGGGAGATGTTACCCTGGCCGACATGTTGCAGTAACTTCCCACAGTGATTGCTGAACAGTAGCCTAGACCTACTGTTAGTTACTGTCACGTACGAATGTTACGACGGTGTCCCGCAAGAGCACTGAGGCCGATTCCGCCAGGCATCACGACGCACTAAAGCACCCGGCAAATCGAACTGCGGTCCGGACACACACGACGGAGAGGAATGTGAGCGCTCCCTAGTCACCTCCTTCACCTCCTCCACGATCTCACTCGCTTTGGCCACTTCGCTGTTTCAACATCTCAGGAAAATGAGGATCCAAATATAGTGCTACCTACCTTTCCACAAATTAGTCCCCCTAGAACCTGAACTGGTTTTCATCAGGAAATAGACTCCCTTAAAACTATGCATCCAGAAAATTTAGCTGGATGTTGACCTAATAGAGCTAGTAGCAAAGCCAGACGAACAGAAGAAACAATGGAATAAGCAGACCTCTAGTACTGCACTACACGTAGACAGAGAAGCAGAATTATAAGTATATCACTTTAAAAATGTGCACATGCCTGCGGAGCAAGAGGACTCAGGAATTACAATAATTAACATAAGTACCTAATCTGTGTTCTAAAACTCCCTTTAGCGTGGGCTGCCCTTCACGGTCCCGTCCGAGCCGGGCTCCTCTCAGGCGGCCACGCGGTCAGCTCAGACATCGATGCGAATGCCGTGCTTTGAAGACATCACTTGCCTGGTCCCGGTGAAATACATTGCCAGGGAACAGACGTGCGGTAAAGATGATGTGACTACCACGTACAGCCAGAACGGCAAGGGAGACGTTTTCCCAAATGGGCATATCCACAAGCCGTGGCGAATGCCGTCGCGGACGTGGTGTGAGGTCCAGGACACGAACACCATCCAGGGCAGGAAGCACCACGAGTCTTTGAGCTTGAAGAGGTGCATCATGAACTTGAGGGTCAGCGCCACGGCGGGGATCACCGTGGAGCAGTGCAGGAAAGGCCTTCGCGGGAGAGTCAGCGCGGCCTGCCGGGAAAAAATTTTCGCATTTCATTCCAAACCAAGGATCAATGAAGGGGCTGGGTGAAAAAAAAGTGAAGTGATTAAGCAAGGTACTGGGCTGGTCAAAAAGTCTGTTTAAGCTTCTTTTGTAAAATAAAAGACACATTTTTCAGACTCACCAACAACTTTACTCATTTGGATATTCTGAGCATGTCGGCTGTTTTCTGCGAGGTATAACGTTGATTGTTCTCAATTAATGTCTTGGTTTGATCGCTATTGACTTCAATGAGTCTACCTGACTGTGGAGCATCGTCCAGCGAGAAATCTCCAGCACGAAAGTTTGCAAACCACTTTTGGTGTTTGACACGTTCAATCAGTCACAGCACCTTCATACACTGCACAAATCTTTTTTTGCATTTCAGTTGCATTTTTACCTTCCTTGAAATTATAAAGCATGATATGCCAAAAGTGTTGCGTGTTTCTTCTACCTACAATATTAAAATGTCTATGCAAAAGTCACCAATTTTGATGATTTTTTAAAGCACTGATATGACAGCTGTCACAATACAATCTAACAAAATTGTTTTGAAAAAAGTTAAAGACAACTAAGTGCTACCAGCGCCGTCTTACAGAAAAAAACAAATGAACTTTTGGCCAACCCAATACATATATAAAAGTAATACACAGGCACAGGCCACAGTGTGGTGACAGCCAGAAGGAAAGGGGGACGGGGAGGGGGGAAGAGAGGAAAGGGGGATAATTGGGGATGAAAAGAGACTTCACTGTGGGGATGGGCGCATGATGCAGCATGCTGATGACGTTCTGTCGAGTTGTACATCTGAAACCTGTATGGTTTTAACCAATGTCATCCCAACAAACTCAACTTAAGAAATTACTTAATTTAAAAAAAAAGGATCAATATCAGCACAATGCTATACTTTACCTGCACTATCTCATGTAATTCTTGTAACAGGCCCATGAGCCGGGGATCATTTTACCAAGAGGAAGCTGAGACTTGGAAAGGCTAAGCAACTGCCCGGCGCTGGGGCTCGGTGGTAGAGCTGGAACTGATGCCGGGTCCCTGCCTGACCCCATGGCCTACAGTCTTAACACCATGGCTTCTAAATGAACCAAAGAGTCAGCAGGGCAAACAGCCCCAATATCTTTAAAAATTGCAGTAACAGAGAGAAGTTCTGGAGCGCATCCCGATCTCTAACACTGTCGTTCACCACTGGCTAAGGAGTGTCCCGCTACTGCTCCTTTAACCCTCACAACAACCCTCCGGGTCGTTTATGCTACGAGCCGCCTTTTACCCACGGGGAAACGGAGACCGAGGGAAGAAAAGGAGTGCTGACATTGTACACGACACCACCTTCCAAACTCAGATCTCTGACTCCCATCTTGCACTGCCTCTACACAGAGCAAAAAAAAAGTTAAACTTGTCTTTAGTCAGGAGTCACTGATTCCGCACTGGTCAAGTCTCCAAACAAGTAAGGCAGCCACTGAGAAACACCTGGTGCAATGCTGACACGTGACGGGAAGAAGAGGCCGCCATTCCCCATTCGTTCAGCAAGTACCTACAGAACGCTAGAGGTGGGCCCGGCACTGTTCTAGGCCAGTGGGGATCGAAGTCCTTGCTCTATGAGTGTGTATTTCTTTCCATGAAATGTTTACAGATCATGAACATGTGAAAGGTAGGCAAATCTGCTGACACTAGAGAGTATTATCTGACCCGCCACGCTAAGCTTGGTTCATTTGCAAGGCTCGCAGTCACTGTATGGCGAAACCCCTGACGATGTAACGAAACTCTGCAACTTCACCAGGGACTGTGGCCCAAGCAACCCACTGAAGTGCACACCTGTGGCTCCCAGAGGGACTCGGGAACGAATCCACCGAACTCACGCCCCAGGCCTGGGATCACCTTAAAGCCATTCAGCTGTGCTGGCGATAAATCATGGAGAATATGCGGGCCAACGTAAGTGTGGTCCTGAAGGAGAACATGGACACAGGGAGGACAGGACAGCCCCGAGGACGACCCCACTGCCTGCGCTCACCCTCGGGGGAGCATTGCCACAAAGTGCTCGCGAGAGGTGGATGGATGGGCTTTCTTATTTTAAAATATGGCTCATCTTCTACAGCTCTAACTAAAATGGGACTGCAAAGTTCAACAGAACGGAGCTAACGACATTAAAGAACCGAAAAATTAAACAGACATGCTTCTTACCTTTAAAGACAGGGATCTCGCTAGCAAAAAGTGGTCTACATCAATAACAGAGGCTAAAAATCCAGCTAAAACAACTTCTCTCAAGTCAGTCTTCTTCTTGACTCCGACGACTATCGCCCAGGACCACATGCCGATCACGCCGTGCACGGCATTGTCGGAGAGGGCCCGCGGCCAGGGGTGCTGCCGAATCACAGGGAACTGCAGAAGCCTGTCAGCGACGAGGCAGAATATCCCCAGCCCGAGGCTGGAGAGAAGAGACTCGGCGCTGCAGGACTGGAGCAGGGCCTGGGTCTTCTCGGCCTCGGATGCCATCACAGACAGAGTGTCAGCGCGCACACAACGCCATCAGGACGCGGGCAGCTGACTCTCGCTGCCATTCCCGGTCACCCTAACGTGGGAAGCAGAGAAAAGTATTAAAATGGAGACTATGGGCTGCCAAATAATACTATCAAAACATTATCAGCAGTAATTTCACAAATATAAAACCAAGTTGTAAAACCGGTATTTCTTTTTTTAAACTGTCATCAGTAATTTTATTTTTCCTATCTTTCTTGAGATACAATCAATTTGGTACACTGTGTAAGCTTAAGGTGGACAATTTTATGGTTTGATATACACACACACTTTGAAATGATTACCACAATGAGGTTAGTTAACACACACATCACTTCACATTGTCACCTTTCCTTGTGTGTTAAGAGTATTACAGATCTACTCTCTTAATAACTTTCAAGTATAAAAAAATGGCATTTCTTACATGTTATATACTATATGCTAAGTGACCTGAAGAGGACAGCTTTGTAGGAAAGACAGGTTAGGTGGGAATGGGTACAGGGACGTTTGAGAGAGCCTGCTGACTGTCACCTACTTCTCTGAGGCCATCCCCCCTCAGTAACGCTCACTACACGGCAGTGGGCACCCGTCTCTGCACCCAGCGACTACAGTACTTTCCACGCTTCCTCTGGTAACAGCATCCTCTTCCTTTGGGAAAACGGCTCATCATGACATCCAAACTCCAGAGCCCACCAATTAGGATTCTCCGTCTCCCTTATTAGTAGTCTGATTAATTAATAATGTCTAATTAGTAATCATTTCCCAGTAGTGATTGATTAGTAGTGATTAAATTAGTGATGGAGGTGGCCCAGGTCGGACCAGACTCCTTTCCAGAATTTTCCTGAGTGGAGCTGGTGAGGAACGTTCATTTCCTTCTTGCGGACCATGAACTCAGGGACACGGGGCAGCCCAGGAAGAAAGAATCGTAAGGACCTCAAGCCCTCAGGTCCAGCGCCAAGTTCTCAGAGCTGCCCTCCACTCCCGCATCTCACCCTTCACGGCTGTCAGCTACCCAGCATTTTCCCAGTAAATCCCTTTCCCCTCCCTGTGGCCTCTAACCGAAGAACTTTAACTAATATGAAACGTCTGTTGCAGAGTGGTTACCTGGCACAGAATACAGGAATCATTTATCCAGTTAAAGTTGTCCATATTGTGTGACACCCGAATTTTTGTTTTGTATTGTTTTAATTCTGAGACTAAAGAATAACTGATTCATTGAGAATGGCTGAACTTCTATTCTGCAATAAAAACTACATAAAGATAATTCTATATTTTAAACTTTATAGGGAAATACAAAAGACCCAGAATGGGAACACTTTGAAAAAGATGAATTAAGTTGAAGCATGACACCATTTGATCTCAAGCCTTGTTATAAAGCTACAGTGATCAGGACTGTGGTACTAGGCCCTGGCCAGCTGGCCCAGTTGGCTGGGCGTCGTCCCGCAAAGTGATAGATTCCCGGTCACGGCACATGCCCGGGTTGGGACTTTGTTCCCCGGCCAGGGCGCATTTGAGAAGCAACCAATCCAAGTTTCTCTCTCACGTTGATGTTTCTCGCCTTTCTTTCTCTTAGTTTATTACGTGTCAATTATACTCCCCAAATGACACACTCTATGGTCAATAACAGCAGCGGACTTTCACTAAAAGGAGCCTTCTGAAAACGAGAAGGAGGTTACGGAGATGAAAGGCCCGACTGCCCAGCTACAGGGTTAGCAGAAGCGTCGCAGAGTGAAACGAGAGCTTCAAAACCCACAGGTGAATACGGACAGTTTCAGTTTTTATTTCCCCCCAAAGTCTGAGGGGAAAAAAGAACAAAGAACTGAGCATCAAAAGAAAAAATAAATTTGAAAAATAAAGAGAAAACTCTTCATCGGCATTCAAGTCAGGAAAATACAAAGCTGCTCTGCAAAACGGCGTGATTGACGTCAACGCTGATTCCGAAACCTTGTGGGGCACAGAGCTCTGAGGGGAAAGGGTCGCTGCAGGGCTCTAGACACAGGCACATCACGGACCAATGTGACACCCACGAATTTTGAGAGTTCTGCCTCAGAAATTACAGCACCTAGGTACAATTCCTGGGCAAAAAAGACGGAGGAGCAGGACTTCTAAACCTCTCAATCTCTAGAGAGAGGGGAGAGGAATGAAGAAAACTTGACCAATACGGCAGAACAGAAAAGGATAAAAAGCGAAGAAAACCTGACCCCCACCCCAAAAGCAGTTGGGACCAAACATAGCAAACACAAATACCACAGCAAATGTCTTAAATTTCTCTATCAAGAGACAGATTGAGACAAAGGAAAAGATCTATTTTAAGCCTCTAAGTTTTGGGGTAATTCATTATGCAGCAATAGTTATGAAACAGTTTGTTTTTAGAAAGGCATAATTACGGTCCCAGAAACACACAATTCTGACATCTATTCCCCTCCAACTATTGGTGCAGATATTTAGATTTTCGGTATGAGACAGAGAAATTTAGTAAGTGTACTTCATCTTATTTACTGTCTCTGACCAGGACACCTAGTGACCCATTTTTATTCTTACTTTGTTCATCCCTTTTCCAACTCCTGCTTCTCCCCCTACAAATAGAATGGACTCAGGCACCTCCGAAATTGTAAAAGAGCCTTCTGTTTATTTTACATACTCACTTTTTGGGAACAGGTTCCTTAAGAATAGTAATTATCATTTTCTTTTAAACCTGTCATGTATAAAATCTAATGTGCTCAGGTGTTTCATAAGTATTTCATTACATTAATAAAAGGGGTGAGCAGGTAGACAATCCTCAGCCCCGGAACGAAAGCTGTGACTTCTCTGCCCTGAGAGCTTGTCTCCCACTTTGTACATTTCTCTGACTTGCAGGAACCAGTTTCTGCCATCGCCAAACCCTGCCACACCTCGTCCTCATTACAGTAAAATGCCATCAACTATGGGGCCTTCCAAGTATACACAGCAGTGATCTCCCTTTTCCTTAACACCACAAACACATAATTAACCAGTAACTTAAATTATACACTACTATGTATCATCTGCCAATAATCTTAAGACATATTTCTGCCAAAACAAATCAGAGCTCATAAATTCCCGATGTAAATGTAATCTCCTACTTCACCCACTTCCTCTCTCTCCCCTAATCACAAACATTTACAAAAACTGGAGGTTAAAAGCACAACATAAAATCGGAAAACTGCCTTTACTATGCCTTATAAGTAAGTCCTCTTCACCGAACTGCAGTTGCTAAGAAGCTTGTATTTCTTTAATGCTACAATACCCAAAGCAGATGCCAAATCTAATACTGCTAATTTGTAAAGAAACATAAATCTTGCTCACTTTCACGGAAACTTTTTATAGCCTGCATATAAAATGTTTAGTTCCTACGACCATTACGAATAAAACACACAATGCTGCATTTCAGCTTGATGTTTCAAGTCTCAGCAAATTCTCAAAGTCATTCTTTTGTCAGGTTGTTGTGGTGCCTTAACTTTTAAGACGATTAAGAAAACAGAGCAGGAAACCGTGGCGTCGGCAGGGAAAAGACTGTCACATTCGTCGCATACATGCTTCTTAGGATGGGGGCGCCCAAGGGCTCTGCAGCCAGGTCACTATAGCAGTGGGCAGCTCTATCAGATCCCAGGTGCCCTCGCCCCAATCCCCCGGTTCCCCAGCCTGGGTCAAGGAAACGCCAGCGGCGTGGAGCCTCGGTGAAGATGCGACGAAGCGCAGAGACTGCGGAGATGTGCACAAGTCCCGGGCCCGGACGGTGCCGGCCCACGGATCAAGAACACCCTGCTTGCTGTTGGGTCCCGCGCGCCTGCTGCACCTGCACACCCTCCCCATCTGGAACCTGGACCTTCCAGACTTCAGGCTCAGCAGTTCCCTGCCTCCGGCCCCACACTGAGGACGCAGTTTTGCACCACCCATCACAGGCCCCCTCCCACCCGGCCCTCCGCTGCAGCTTTATAGCACCCACCCTCGGCTCCGGCAGCGGAGGCCCCGCCTCTCCATTCTGTCGGTACCATAGAGATGCCGGCGTCGGCCAGAGCGGCTCCAGCCCCCCCCACCCCATGCGGCCCGAGAGGATGATGGGATATGGAGCCGCTCTGAGCCTACAGGAACCGAATGTTCTTTGGTGGAGGGACTGGATACCTCGAGTTCTTCCCCATCATGTCCCCTCAAAAGGAGACCTTTGGGGCGACGGGGTGAGACTCAAAAGTGCCATGCTGGCCCCTTCTGTCAAACCTGGATTCGTTCTTGATTTAGCCAGCGCCGTGCCGCAGACCCAAGTGGTCCCGGGAGGCCGGGGCGCAGCGTGAACCTCACCGAACGGGGTGGGGGGACCCGGCCGCGCGCCCCGAGAGGGTCGAGGTAGCCCCGACTGGCTTCGCCGCGGTGCCGGACGCAGGCGCGCCTCCGCAGCGCCTCACCGCCCCCTTGGGGCCGTCTGCGTAACTGACAAGCCTTGATTGACAGTGAATGCCTCACAAGATAAAACTGTAATGTTACATGTTTTCTCATAAATCTGAAATAAAAAATAGCTCAAAACTTCAAAATAGTTCTTTATTAATAAAGTATTTTATAAATGTATATTTTAAATGTACAGGTTTTTAAATTTACAGGTTACAAAGTTTAATGTCACTTCTCATGTAATTATTGTATAGAAGTCATGTATACAATTCCTTGAGCTTCTAGTAATTTCACACCAGTCACTTGAAACAGCATCCTTAAGATTTAGTAATATATTATAATAATCCCCCTGTTCACTTTTTAGAGTTTGATAGGAGACAGTCAATATCCTGAATAGTTTCAGAGATTTTTTTCAGTGCTACAGATACCGTCTTTTCATTAACTTCTAGGAAGGCTCCTGAATGTTCTGGCGCATGTTCAGAAGACTGTTCATTCTTCTTGTTAGAAATCTGGCTTAGGACGTCACTATTCTCCAATAACGCTAAGGTGTTTGGTTAAGGAGATTTTACCCACATTTTTCATTATACAAGTATTTTTAATTTCAGGAAGCCTGACCTTCATATTAAAATGATTTTTCCATTGGGAGGAAGATCTCTTGGCACTTCAAAACTTACCAAGTCTATCCTTTATAGATGAAACTAGAGTATAGGAGAGGGGTAAAGGAGAGCGTAGGTATGTGTGTGTTTGGGTGGAGGTTTGATGATAGGAAAGAAATAAAGAATTATTTACTAGCTACATTTACTAAGGAAAAAAGCGAGAGGACACAAATAAAATTACAATAGAAATAAAAGGGGAAGTTGCAACCGATAGCACATAATATAAAGGAGTATAAGGAACTACTTATGAACAAGTGCACACCAACAAACTGGATAATCGAGAAGAAATGGGTAAATTCCTAAAAACAAGCAACCTATGAAGACTGAATCATGGATAGAAAATCTGAACAGACCGAATGCTAGTAAGGAGATTGAAACAGTAATCAAAACCTCCCAACAAACTAGAGCCCAGGACCAGATAGTTTCACTAGTGAATTCCACCAAACATTTAGGGAAGAATAAATACCAATAAGGGGAGGGAACACTTTCAAACTCATTGTATAAGGCCAGCATTACCCTGACAACCACAACCAGACAAAGGCACTACAAGAAAAGAAAATTCCAGGTCAATATCCTGATACACATGCAGAAATCTATTAAGATGTACCTTCTACAGACAAGATACATCAGGAGTATCTTAAATATTCAATGAAACTCCGCAATATACATGTGGATTAACATAAACTACAGTCATGAATTAAGCCTAGAATGGAAAGAAGTAATTATGCAGGACAATGCATTATGTTTAAAGGATACAGTTAAACTTCTGTATCTTTTCAAGTTCAGAAGCCACACACCTGTGGGGGGAAAGAAGTAAGTTCATTCTACTTATGTCTCATTTTATCCACAATATTTCAAATAAGCATACTTGAATTTTTTCATAAAGGTTAGAATTTTAGAAAAACCTAAAAGTTAAAAGTTTTTTTTTTTATTGGCTTTATTTATCAAAAAATCAACTTGACTCAGCTAATAAATTTATTGAGTGCTTTTAATGACTAAGCCAAGTGAATAAAAGTACCCACCTCCAGAAATTTTTAATAAAGTATTGATATTTGAAGGTAATGGCTTTCCTGCTACAACTTCTTAGAATTAAACTAGTATACCCTCTATTTCCTTAAAGTATACTCAAATTTTAAAAACCTACTAAAATCCCATCACTTTTGTAAAATAAGTGATCTCTCCTTCCTTGAATTCCTATAGATTAATCATATACCTATTTGTAATGTCTTCTCTTGAACTATTTCATTTTCTTAATACCTAGATTGTCTCTTTCAGTACTGTGGACCATTTCTTATTCTCCTGTATTGTGCACATACAGCAAGACTTCACTTATATGGAACTCAGGGTATGGATGGTTTTGGAGGGTTTTTATGCAGTTGAGCTAGGTCATAAAACATAACAGTTTCTATTAAATTCCTTCTGGAATAGACTACCTTGTCATTTCACTGTTCTCTTAACCACAGTATACTAAATATTCTCTTCTCCTTGACTTGAAGGATTAACATTATTAACATTAGCTCTTACCATTTTCCACAGAAACAGATTCTGGGGCAACTGGTATGGAGTAGAAGGAACTCCAGCAGAACCTATTGCTTGTGTGTTCTTCTCTTTTTCCTCATTAAGCTACAATAAAATATGAGCAGTGGAATACAACTAGAAAATAATGTGACTCAACTAGCTCTCTGCAAAATTAAGGAGGGCATTAATGTTTAAAACACCTCTTCGTTCAAGTCAGTAGAAAGGTCTTCTTGAGAGTTCCTAAGAGGATATGTGACTTCCCTACTGGCTTTCCTACGATGGACCACAGGTACCTCCTTGTCCGTTTACACCCTCTCCCTGTACTCCAGCCTGTGGATGGAGAATGAGAGATCATCCATCATTTTAAGCATTTATGATAAAGACTTGGATATAACTCACTTCAAAACCTGCTGATTTTTCATCATTTCAAAATACCTATCTCTTTTTTAAACACACATTTTTTTTTTTTCTGGCCATAAACAATGAAACAAACTACCTTTAGTTCTGTTGCTCATATAATGAATAAACTTATCAAATATCTTCCATATTATTTTTAGACTAGCATCCCTATTAAAAAGTTGAATGAGTAGGCTAATAACAGAAGGTGAGTTGGGAAAAAAACACTGAAGTACCATTTAGGTAGCTATTTATCATGCAGTCTCTTCTCTTTCCTCGGCCCACCTCTGACAAGAAAACAATGTTCGGTGGGACATGTCTTCGGGCTTTTTGCAAAGGAAACGGGGCTAATGCAAGCGGTCCCTCCCCACTCCTCTTCAATTCCTTTGTCTCTCTGTGGCTCCTCACTGTCTCTACTCACCACTGCCATCACCTGTCTTCACCTCTATTCCCTCTCTTTTTTGTGTGTCTTGACAGTTATCTTCCTCTCAGCCTTCACGTAAAAAGGCTAGCATCTTACAAACTGTGCCAGCTGAGCGATGATGAAGTGACAATTTTATAGCTACGTACTATTTCCCTTCCTTCCCAACTATGTGTTTTGCTAGTTACTTAGACAACTTTTCTTCTCCCAAACTGGCTGTAGTAGAAGAATGAGGGATAGGGAAAGCTGAATCCTTAAAATAGGGGAGGTAATCAAATAATATCTGCTGGTTTGTGCCTCTTTATCTAAGTAACTTCAGAAAAGGTAGTAAGAATCAGGCTAATGTTTATATTTTTTCACCACACTATGCTAAGACACCTTACAACTTACTTTAAAGATTCCTAAATTGTTGCTGATACCCTTCTTTTCCAGTGTATTCAGATTATGCGCTTAGGGATACTAACCTTCCTAATGACCTTTCTTCCTGTCATTTTTTCCATTTAGGAACTTGTAATTCCATCCCGTCTGAATTCCTTTAGTGAATACAAGATCCATTCAAAGCCCCCACTATTCCTAACAGACAGCACCTGCCCCATAAAAACTATCTTCTCACTATCTCCACACTCTAAAATACCCACTTTTTCCTCTGTCCTTACTGCCTCCCTAAAATATCTTACTTTCCCTAAATATTTCTTTGGACCCAGTGCCAGTGTCCTGCACACCAAAAGGCACACAAGAGGCACTGAAACGCTTGTTTTATTTGTTGATTTGCCAGTTTACTTGGGGAAGGTCCTAAAAATCTATTTTTTCTGAAAGCTTATTATGTAGCTAACATTTATTTCCCTTAATATTACTAAAGGTTTTTTAAAAAACCTCCTTTAAATTTCTCCATAAAGTTTTGAGGATCAATTTCTCACATTGAAAGAGTCACAAACATTTTGATATGATGCTTTCAGTGTAGTTTTCTGACCTCCAGATGAAATATAAGATGATGAACTACAATAAATTATATATCTGATTAAAGATAAAGTATTTTTAATCTTAAGCTATCGAAAACACAGTTAAACATATTTAAGAAAAAGGTGTTCTTAGGAGAAAAGTCTTAGAGTTTACCATTCCACATTTTAATTTTTGAGTAGTAGTTGGCTCCTCTACACAGATTAAAGGAAATAAGCAAGGGACATAAAGGAAAGAATAAACAAATGGGACTTCACCAAAATAAAAAGCTTCTGTGTGGCTCAAGAAAAAATCAGCAAAATGAAAAGGGAACCAACCAAATGTATGGGAAAATATATTTGCCAATTACACCTCGGATAAGGGTTTGATTGCAAAATGTATAAAGAACGCACATGACTCCAGTCCAGGAAGACAAACAATCCAATTAAGAAATGGGCAAAGGACCTGAACAGATACTTCCCCAAGGACATACAGACGGCCCACAGATATATGAAAGGATGCTCAGCATCACTGGTCATCAGAGAAATGCAAATTAAAACTACAATGAGATACCACTTCACACCAGTCAGAATGGTCATCATAAACAGATAAAAAAAAAAGTGCTGGAGAGGACTTGGAGAAAAGGGAACCCTAGTGCCCTGTTGGTGGGAATGCAGACTGGGGCAGCCACTGTGGAAAACAGTAGGGAATGTCCTCAAGAAATTAAAAATGGAACTGCCTTTTGACCTGGCAATTCCACTACTGGGATTATACCCTAAGAATCCTGAAACACCAATTCAAAAGAACCTATGCACCCCAATGTTCATAGCAGCTCAATTTACAATAGCCAAGTACTGGAAGCAACCTAAGTACCCATCAGCAAATGAGTGGATCAAAAAACTATGGTACATTTACAAGATGGATACCACGCAGCAGAATGAAAGAAGGAGCTCCTACCCTTTGTGACGGCATGGATGGAACTGGAGAGCATTATGCTCAGTGAAATAGGCCAGGTGGTGAAAGACAAATACTATATGATCTCATACATAAGTGGAACCTAATCAACAAAACAAACAGGCAAGCAAAATACAACCAGAGACGTGGAAAAAAAGTCATCGAGGAACATATAAAGGACACACGGACAAAGACGAAGGGAGGTAGGATTGAGGGTGGGAGGTGGGGGTGGGTAGGGCAGGGGAGAGTGACGGGGGAAAATGGAGACAACTGTGTTTGAACAACAATTTAAAAAAATTTAAATGAAATATAAATACCAGTTTTCTTCAGGAACAGAAAATGAAGGATTTGTGAGTGCCTCTCTCTGACTAGCCTGGGTCAGTTTTCTGCACCATGATATTACTGCCGACACATACCTGGAGTGAATACATTAAAAGAAATACTTGTATAATATTTATAAAAATACCCAAAAATGATTGAAAAATTAAGACAGTGTGGGGAGAAGGGTAAAGAGAATATTCTAAAGTAAGGCATTTACTTCATTGGAAATATTTATCAAGGAGAAAATTATTTACTCACATTCATGATTAATGAAGATGAGACTTAAGAGTCAGAACAAAGGGGATATTTGGATTGCATTCAAAGTTCCAATTCAAATGTCTAAATTCTCCTTTCAGTTTGTCAAAGAAAAATGAATTTCATTAAACTTTATCATGTTAATGTGTTTACACATAAGACTGAGCATTTGCTTTTTAAAATTTAAACTAGAAGACACCCATTAATGCATATGTATATATATAAATAATTCACTGAATATGCAAAACAAATATCAAGTTTAATAAAATGATTGTTCTGAAGTAACTGGCTAAAACAAATAGCAATGTTTGCTAAAGATACTATTTTTTTTGAGGCAAATTATTCAAGCTAGCAATGAGTATCAGAGCAGTTAGACCAAAGTGCAGTAAATCCCAACAGAAAAAGAAATTCAAGAGATAAAAAACAACTCTTCTGTGAACATTCACAAAGTAAAATCACTAAAATGTCAAAAACATCGCAAGTACAATGATGATATCAAGTTATATAAACCAAAAGAAAAAAGTATATTCATAAAAAGCCGATTTCAAGAATCTTCTTCATTTTAAGAATAATCAGTCAATTTATTTTTTTCCACTTTATAGAAATTTACAGAGGGTAGTTATTTGTGGTTACAAACCTTATTTCAAATTGGTTAGGGGGTTAATTGGTTAACATATCTGACCACAACCTCCACAGCAGGCCTATTACATCTAACACGTTGAATACAAATGGAAGTGATTGAAGTCGACCTGATCTTTGTAGTTATTATGCTAGATGCAAACGTAACTGTAAGCTCCGAAAGCTGTGAAATGACTTCATTCACATCCACATGTAAAAACTAAAAAAAATATAACGTGCAAATATGGTTTATATCTTTCCTCTCTGTCAATTAAAAGTAAAGGTTTTTTACCAACATAAAAGTAATTTTTAAAATTGCCTTTCAGTACCTTTCATATGGTCCGGAGTGTTCAATCTGAATTAACTGATCGTGTCCATCAGGAAAAGTTAACTTACACCAGCCTAAGCTGAGCCCTTGATTTACCTGAAGAAGCAAGGAGGAAAGGTAAGTTTTATCATTCGAAAACTGGGGGCGGGGGGCGAAACCCAAAGAAAACCCTCTTCTAACTTAACAATTTTAAAAAGTATATAAATCATTAAAAATTTTTTGTGACTAATTTAAAAGTTATATTTTATATGAGATATGATTATTAAACCACCGTTATATATATAAATAATTACCAAAAGAACAAAAATACTAGCCTTTCCTTCTAAAAGTTACCTTTATAAAAATGACTATTTGCCACACCTATCTGATTTTTACTGGGAATACCAATGAGATCAGTAAAGCCTCTCGACAGATTTTATACTTCAAAAAAGAAATTGAGATATAATAAAAAAAACAAAAAATAAAGTACCAAAGTATTTCCACAGATTAAAAAAAATACAAAATAGATTTCAGTCTGAAGTATACTCACCTGATTCTTTTCAATAAAAGAGCCAAAATTCCAGTTTAGGGTTAGAGTAACGCCATCTAAAAAGATAACATGTACTTTGTCATCAGAATATGCAAGAAATCTTCCCACGCTGGGTATGAATGATTCTCTCAAAATCAAAGGCAGTACATTGTCATCATTTATCCCAGGGACCTAAACCAAGTAAGTAAAAACAGCAGGAAGTAGAGTTATCCATTGATAATAAGATTTAAATGATTAGTAAACTCTGAGGCAACTTTCAGATTCTTATGCAGAAGTTCAATATTGTAGAATCCTTATATATGTTTTAACTTTTCCAGAAGTGAATGCCCAAAACAGTCTATTACAAGCAAGTTAAGTTCCAGTATCTTGGGGAAGTCACTATTCTGCTCCGAATTTTATATAGGACACAGACAAAAATTACAGCAACATAACGAAACTAGAAAAATATAGAAATCAAAGTCTGAAATCACTTCCTCCAAGTAAGCATTAAAAAATATACTTTTCCAATATGAAAAGAGTAGAAGATTATAATACTAAGGTTTATAGTAACTGTTACATACGAACAAAGCAAGCAGTTATTTTAACTTAAAGGCCATAAAAACATACAAATCCCATCAATTCCCATGGTCTTCCTGTTCCACTTAAAAGAAGAAAAAAACAAACTATATACAATAAAAATATAACATAAAAGCATCATTTTGCAGTGTTTATTAAGTGGATATTTTTTTGAATAAATCAATACTAATGTTACAAAGAATTTCTCCCACAACTTAGATGAAAGTGGAACTTAGTATGTATATATAAACAATTTAAAATGTGTTGCTTTTGAAATAACTTTAAGATACCATTTTCCAGCAGCATATACAATAGTTATGGCTTAGAGAAAGCCTCATCTTGACACAATGCTGAAGAATCCTGTGAATTGGAAAAACACTATTTCAACACTTGCAAATAATAGCATTTTCAAACTGTAGCAAAACATTCTCAATGCCATAGAGCAGCTAGTTTCATCCTTTTTTCTCTTGTGGCATAAATAAACTAATAAAATCCTGCAGCACACCAAAAAATGTATTTTTTGCCTGACAAAAAATAGGTATAACTTTGATTCATTCACAGCAGATGGCTATTGTGTTGGCTGTTATTTTTTTTGTATGACAATCTAAGGGAAGAGAGGTCAGTGCCCCGACTAAGTATTCAGGTATTGCATGTTTTAAAAATTCTTTGTTTTCTCATTCATTAATTTGAGAGAGAGAAAAGAAGTGGGGGGGGGGGTGTGCGGAGAGAGAGAAACATTGATTTTGTTGTTCTACTTATTGATGCATTCATTGGTTGATTCTTCTATGTATCCTGACCAGGGATGGGACCTGCAACCTTGGCTAATCAGGACAACTCTCTCCAACCAACTGAGCTACCGGACCAGGGTCTTGCACGTTTCAAAAATTCTTGTGGCACACGTGTTGAAAACCACTGCCATACGACAGACATCTCAGGCAAGTAGTTCATTTCCGCTGAAATATGTCCAGACCCATTTCCTTCCACAAATCCTCAAGCCCAAGACAAGAACCACTAGCTTCCCTTTGTGCTAATCTTTTGTACTTGAAGTTATTCCTCTAATTTTTAGCAATGAAATGACTCCAAACAGAATTTGCAGGTGCAAATTCTTTTTAAGAGGGAAAAATTCACAGTGCCTGAAAGGTGTAGCATGGCTAGAGTGGTGGGATATATTGACTGTTCTAGGAAAATCAAATTACAGATCTGCTCCTTCAAATCTACTTTGGAACTGGCTTCAACATAGTTTATAAAAATAAATCATTTAATCTAACATTACCCTTTCATTCTCCTGCGTGCTACAGATTAATTAATTCGAATTTAAAAAACCCATATGAACCAATCTATACTTCATCTTCAGCACACATTAGAAACCTTTATCACTCTGAATAAAGAAGTATGAAAATTTTAAATGTATCATCAAATCCTCAACTTAGTTCCAAGAAATAATAATGATGCCAAATTTATGAGAAGTCACCAATTTCTTAGCAGCACTTGCTCGCCACCTATAAGTGTTCTCCATAGTTCACTCTACATTTCAAAGACGGAATTACCCTTTTAACGATACAGTGATTACCTTGTTTTATACATGATGAGACCAGAAAAGTTGACAGATTTTTACCAGATACATATGTTTCCATTGTACTACCAATTCTTAATTTCATCCTAACGGTTACAAAAGATATCAAGGTTCTCAGAACTTACCTGGTTGCCCGTTTAATCAGAGAACGGATGGAGAACTGACTTCCTGGTCTATCTGGAGGAAGGTTATTTACTGAATACATTTTCTCTTCTCTCTGAAAATTAGTTTAAAATGAAAAATATAATTAATAATAAATATTGGCCATTATTACTTAGCTATTTTTCTTGAAATATGTATTTACATAGGAACAAAGCAAGCAGTTATTTTAACTTAAAGGCCATAAAAACTGTATGTTTAAAGGTATTTTATGATGCTTTTCCATTTTTTCTACCTATTAAAAAATTATATTCTCATAGCCTATAACCTACTATCCAATTTAAACCTTGGCTATACTTAAATTAACATGGTTACAAACTAATTTCCCTACATATTAGGAAACATCACATAAGCTTTTCCCTTTAGCCTAATAAACAAAAAAACTAAACAGCGAAAAATCATTTTAATTGCATAAATCATTTTGTTACATTTTATTAATGGAATGACTACTGCTACAGTTTATGGAAGACAATATTACTTATAGGCTTGAATTTTAAAAAATTGTTATTCCTTCTGAATTTCCCTTCTCAAACTCTTTACTGCTAGTGTTTCCCAGGACTCTGCCTCCAGCCTTCTCTTCTGGCTTCCTGGTTTCTTCTTGGGTTCATTCCACCGGGTTCAAAGCTAAGTCTGTAATCATTACAACAGGAACAGCTAACATTCACTGAATAGCTTGTGCTAGACGCCTGCTTTTAGGTAAGGCAACTGCAGCTTGAGCGCTGAGAAGCAGTAGAGATCTGTTGTGAATCACAGGGGGACAGCCCGTACTTCACCGTCAGAATTTAGAAATAGCAGGTGCTTAAACAGTAATCTCTGCCCTCCTATCCTGGGCTGTGGACTTGACTATCTGGATTGTTATTGGGCTTCTCCCCCGACTACCCTGAAAAAGAAAAGAGCTAGTTCAAAAAATATGTTTATGATCTAAGTCTCTCCTGACTCTCCTCCCTCACAAAATTTCAGACTCCTCTCTGAAAGTGATGACTTCAGTGTGTCTGCCCAGATTTTCCTCTGTGCATTTATGTGCGTGTGAGAACACACACACACACACACACACACACACACACACACACACAGAGTAATACAGTAATATATAGGTTTGGGGCTTCTTTTTTTAACGTAAAAGATAGGACTGTACATGTTGTTAATGCAACTTTCTTTTTTTCACTCAACAGTGTCTTGGAGAGCTTTTGATATCTCTCTTATGCACCTGCATTCTCCTCATTCTTTTAAACTGCTGCACAGCATTCCCCAGCCTGATCCCTAAAGCTTACTGCATCATTTCCCTATCGATGAACATGTGGGGTGCTTTATTTTTTGCTATACAAATAATGGCACAACTGACATTCTTGGCCATGCTTCTTTGATGTATGTGCCAGTATTCTTCTAGGATACATTCACAGACGCATTTCTGGCCAATTTTATTTGACATTATCAAAGTGGCCTCCATGATGGCTAAACCAATCCACACTCCAACCATGAATGCACCCCACTCCCCACACCCTTGCTGGTACATAGCCTCAACCTTTTAAGTTTTTGACAAGTTGATGAGTGAAAAATCTTAAAATTATTAGTTTAATTTTCATTTCCCTGATGCAAGAATAAAGTTGAACATGTTTTTAAATATTATGGGTTAGGGTTAGGGTTACCTTGCTATTATTGTAACCATGGGGAGAGGATTATCATTGATTTATAATACAGAATATTTTTTCCATGCCTTTGCGTTTTTCGCTTTATCTAACTTAACGGACATTAAATATTTAAAATTTAACATAAGCTTGAGAATTTCAAGCTTACGAAACTTTTATGGCTTCTGTTTTTTCTGTATTGTACTTAAGAAGGCCTCTCCTACACCAAGATTTATTAATATTAACACTTTTCTCCTCTATTTTCTAACAATTATATAAAAGTTTGGATTCTTACATTTAGCCCTCAAATCCATCCAGGATTTATTCTGGAGTATGGGTGAAAGTAAGGAGCAAACAATTTTATCCCCAAAAGAGAGCCAATTGTTTATAATAATTTTTTCATTCAAGTAGACGGAGGATAGTGAAAGTGCGAGAATTCCACCGCAAAAGCACAAGTTGTTTGAAAGTTTTGTGTTTTATTCCAAAAGCTCATGCTTCTAATCCATGATATGTTTGTTTCAACATAAAAATGATCATCTGCCCTGGCTGGTGTAGCTCAGTGGATCGAGCACAGGCCTGCAAACCAAAGGATCATGGTTTGATTCCCAGTCAGGGCACATGCCTGGGTTGCAGGCCAGTTCCCAGCAGGGGATGCACAAGAGGCAACCACACATTGATATTTCTCTCCCTCTCTCCTTCCCTTCCCCTCTAAAGATAAAATAAATAAAATCTTAAAAAAAAAAAAAAAGGATTGCGAAGAAAATGGATGAAATTAAAAACAAAACAAAACCAAAAAAAAAAAAAAGATCATCCCCTCCTGCTGATGCCTTTGAGTACAATGGAAGCTCCAGAAAGATGTACTGTATTGATCTCGTAGTTCTGTGAACTCCTGGTACGCAGCAGTCAGCAGTGTAGACACGCACACCCACTCTATCTGCCTGTTTACTAGGTTGTCTCATGTACCCCCCCACCCCCACCGCCACACACACAGATTACCAGCCACATTTTCATTTAATTTGCTTGTTTGCTAGTCTAACTACTAGACTGTGCACCCTTGAAGCCAGGAAATCTTCATCTTTACCCAGTGTTTAATAAAGCACCTGCCTAAGAGTGCTCAATTAATACTTATTGAATAAATGAATACTCTCCTATAAATAGACCCCAGAAGGGAATCTGTTCCAGTACATACTAAAATATTTATGAATTAAATACTTGGGATTTATGTAAAGTTAAATAGGGAATCAAGGGGACAGTGGCAAGTATAGATGAAACAATTTGGGTGATGGGTACATGAAGGTCTGTTACACTTATCTTTCTACTTTTGTATTTGTTTGCAAGTTTCTATACTTAAAAAGAGAAAAACCTGCTCTATTTTTAACTCTTCTCCCTAGCACTTCTGATAATCTTATCACTTAAATACTCTCTTCTGTAATGGGGAAAGAAAATGCATTTATTATGTTCCATCCTGCAAAGCAAAGCCATATGATACTATGGTGATACCTATAAAAGGGTGATGTCAAGTGTTGTACTGGGGACAAGAATTATTAACAAAATATCTACATTATTACATTTCAATCTGATTTGTTAAATATATATCATATTATGTTTCACTGTTTTCAACAACAGAAAACAATCTTGTTCAGCTTTCTAGTTATACGTAAAGATTTAGGAGTTAAGAGATATTTAAAATATGCAAACAATACATGCTGAGGGGAAAAGGATATGCTTTTTAACGTGCAAGTATCAATTCAAAGAAGTGCATCAATTCAAAGTAATGCTGCTGGTTTTAGTGCTTCCTATCGATAAACTGACAGAAAAATTTAACTTCTGATTTAAACACAAATTTCTTAGGCAAAAGGAAGACAAAATACAGTATGAGAAAACAGTGAAAATAAGGTGATTAATAATTATTGTGCCGATGCTGGCAGTAGGCTATGTTAATTGTCTAGACTAAGTAGTAGCAAGCTCTGTTACACAAAGATCAAATATCCTATATAGAGCCATAATTATTTGGAAACAGCTATATACCAAAAACCTTGAGTTGAGACCTCATTGTCAGCTCACCTCTTCTGATCCTTCCTGAGTGGAATAATATGTAAAAAAGTTCCCAAAATAAGGTCCTTCTGATTTAAAAACAGATCCATCTCCAGGATAAATCTCTATTGAGTTCACATTTTTATGGGTAAGTCTAAGGAAAAGAAATAATCATTTAAAAATTGTTTTTCTAGTTGAGATTAAAACATGCATCAAGTCAATTATCAAACAAAAACAAAGATGAATTTTTACCTATCTAACAAATGGATAATTTCATATTCTGTACCACCAGCCAGCTAAATGAATTTTTTGCAAAAGAATAAATAGAACACAGAGAACTGGTTAATGTATCTACTTCAGTCAACTAAGCTCAGCTTCTGGAAGTGAAGCATCTTGTCTCCTTGTCCTGGTATCCCCACATCAGAGTGGCTGGCACCCAATAGTCACCAAGCAATGCTCACTGCCTAGGAGCTAAGTATAACAACTCTAGAACTTGAAAATAAGATTCTCCTTTAATAATGAACTAGTAAAATCGATACCTGATAGGTGAGATTAGTCATGTGAGGTACAAAAACTTAAGCCAAGTCAATTTTACTGGAACATATATGAAGAATGTGTTGTCAAAAGCAAGCGGGTCCTCATGCAGGAAAAAGAGAGCCAAGAATAACCACTCTGCAGTACCCTTCAGCATTATTTACAGACGTGAACCTCCAGATCTGGCCAGCACTAGTGATCCGGCCACTAGAGAGGGAGGGATAACCCACTGGGACAGTGTGGGCACCAAGCAGTCCCTCAGTGAGTATTTGCTGCGGGAACGCGGGCTGAACCCTCCCCTAAGCTATCAGACCTCTCTCATTCCACCGTCACCAGGCAGCGTTCTGCTGGGACTGACTCCGACAGCCAGATCCCCCACGCTTGGAAGGGGCGTCCTAAATAGATGACATGTGTACTTCATTCACTAGCAAACTAAACCCTGCCTTTGGAGCTGTCACAAAAATCTTGCAAATATGGTTAACGTGAATTAGTAACAAAACCTGCTGTTGCCCTAATACAATTAAGTTTTGTGACCTTAAATCTGAGGACCAAACACAGGAGCACAGTGGCCCCCACAAAACTGTACCCGCTTGTAGTTTATCTGCAAGGCTAGTCCTGTCTCCTCTGTGACGTCATGGAATGGCTCCAGCTCCCACGGACGCCTCACCTGTACGTAATACCCTTGTACCACACCACTTTCACGAGTTCAGGATAGGAATGTTCTTCTTCATCAGACTGTCCCAGGGAGAGTGAATCACAAAAATTCCACCTGTGAAGGATCAAATACAAGTTATTGTTTCAGGTTACTCAACATAATTATCTTGAGAAGTCAACAAAATAGTGCTAACTGTAACCAGAGTTATTTCTTGCTTAATTCATTAGATCAAAAAAAAGTAAAAATTAATTTGAAAGTGTATTAATTTTTAAAATGAGTCAGTTTTTCATGCGTTTCCAATGATCTCATTATTGAATCTGAGCACAATTACATAAATTAACAGTTTTACTAACCTTTAAAATTTAGGATCCAAACAATGAATACTCACTGAAGCATCTACGGTAGGTCAGGCACTGTACATACACGGGATATAACACCCAGAAACGCAAACACGGTCGCTGTGATGTTACAGGGTCAATACTGAGCACCAAGAAAGGGGAATTTCCGAATGCCGCAGCACCGTGTAAGAACCTCCTCCATCTCCGGCCTGGGAGACCACCATCTCAGGAAGTAAGGCTTACACGGAGGTCTGGACGTGAACATAAGTTAGCAGCGTATTCCTGGCAGAAGAGCGAGCAGGCGCAGTGGCAACAGAAGCCTGAGCAAGCTCTCCAGGGCCTGCAAGAAGTCCAGTCCAGCGAGAGGGTCGAGGACCACAGACACAGGAAGGAACTAGGTTGTGGAAGGCCTATTAAGCCATGCTTAAGGATAATGCGTTTCAATCTACAACCAGTGGCAAGTTATTGAAAAATCATTGCTTTAGCATTAATCTCTTTTGATGCGTATTGTGTTTAAATAACAAGTATGTATTCAAAAGACTACCTGGGATCAAATTCCAATTCTGCAAGTACTAGCTATGTGACTTTGCTCATGTTGTTTAACATTTGTTTCTCAACTTCCTCCACAAAATGGGGTGATGATAGATAGTACTTATTATCTCATGGGGTTGCTATGGGGAGGAAGCAGGAAAAGTACAACCAGGCCTAGCACACAGCGCGTGCTTGGTGTTAGCTATTATCATTATTACTACACTGCTTACACAAAGTTCATATTACAAGTCTAGCACCATGAGGTTATTCACCTCTTAGCAGAGGTAAAAGGTTTACACCTAGCCATCCACGTTACCCCTCTCAAAGCCTCTCCACAAAGCCCACAGCCTCTCCATGTTACCCCTTTATGAAAAGGACACATTTGCAGTCAACCAAAGACGGGGATGGCTTGTGAGACCGGCTTGTGAGACCAAGTGTGACAGAAAGAGCCAACGATCATAAACTTCTCCGCTCTGTCTGCAGCAATCAAGGGAACAGGCTCCACCGAGTGGCAGTGGACGTGCCCACGGAGTGCTGTGCAAGTCCCCGGGCCACCCCTTACCACACTAATAATCTTTTCAGCCTGGCCTGGGCAGCTTAGGTGGTTAGAGCGAGTCCCAATGGGCCAAGGTTGTGGGTTCGATCCTCCGTCAGGGGTGAGCAAGAATTAACCAATGAGTGCATGAAATTGATGTTTCTCTCCCTCTCTCTCTAAAATCAATACATTTAAAAATTAAAAAATAAATAAATAATCTTTCCAGTGACAGTGACCCTCACTAGACCATAAGCTCCTAGAAAACGGGGACTGTGTCTTAGTCATCTGTCTCTGTGCTTAACGAAGCATCCAGTGCACAGGTGGCCGTCCTTAGACATTCATTCCACGGACACAGAGTTAAGAAACATGATCAACACATATGCTGTGGAAATTATTTACTAGCAGTTTTAAACAAAATTTTGGATGAACTGAATGAACTCTCCTTATAAATGGTATCAGATAACGTAGAAAGAAAAATTACCCTTCGGAGGGCTGGTTCTGACAAAAGCTTTATGCCAACTAACTCCTTCCGCCATTACCTGTGCAGGTGCGGGACAGGACAGCTGAGTAACAGGGCCCTGGGAAGAACAGAAACCTCTTTTCCTCTTTCCTCTGAGACAGTAGAAGTTAAAGTTGCATTCTGGGTGACAGTTACATCGGTTCCAGACAAACTGCAGATTTTATTATGAAAATGAAGTGCTAAGGACAGAGGGTATTTCCACTCCTCTGGACAGGAGGCCACCGACCAGCGCTGCTCTACCCACGCGTGTACACACGTGTGCTTCGGGCCAGGCGGAGGCAGCACCTCCATCCCCTCGGTTCCATTTACACAGCACTCCTTCTCCGAAGGTCCTTTGGATTTCACGATCTGACAGTGAAGTTCATGTTCTTTATTCTTCAGTCTCTGTCCTGGTGAGTTCCCACATGTAAGGATTTTGCCTGCCTTTTCAACCAGTTTATCTTTCTTGGCTTGATTATTTTTTTCTGACAATGCTGTAGACGAGTCTGACTTCTGGCTCACTTTGCACAAAAACTGTACTGTGAACTCATGCTGAGATGGGGGCAGGCAGAGGTAGGCGTGGCCATCTACAGAGGCTACTTTCACAGCGCCACCCGGCAGCCACACCATGCCGTCATCGGTACCACGGCTCGGCCACCTCGCTTCTGAGATGTCGAGGAAGACACGCTGAGTCGAGGGGAGAGAAGGGGATGGTCAACATCTTCTGTTAACAGGCCAAATTTTCCATACATTTGATACTTGCGTATGTGTAAGAAAGCCCTTAAAGTTTGTTTTACTACCTAGAGAGAATGAGAAAGGAGACCCAGGTGTCAGCCTACATGTGATTTTCCACAGAATATCTGATATCTCTTTAGAGCAGTAAAACAGACACATGCTGACAAAAAATTAGAGAAAAGAAGAAAAAAATAATCCTAATTATATCTAATGTTAGACATATTTTTTACTTAAAACATACAGTGAATCAGAGATGAAAAGATTTCAAGCCCCTCCCAAAAGTCTACTTTAAAAAAGACTATAGTTCTAGCTGGTGTGGCTCAGTGGACTGAGTGCCGGCCTGTGAACCAAAAGGTTGCCGGTTCAATTCCCAGTCAGGGCACATGCCTGGGTTGTGGGACAGGTCCCCAGTCGGGGGTGTGCGAGAGGCAACAGATCGATGTGTCTCTGGGACACTGATGCTTCTCTCCCTTTCTTCCTCCCCTTTCCCTCCCTCTATCTAAAAATAAGTAAATAAAATCTTTAAAAAAGAATTAAAATAAAAATAAAGACTATAAATGAAGGAAGACTAGCACTATAATGTACTATATTAAAAGCAATCATAACTTAAATGGTATGAAATTAGCACATAAAGCATTGATAGAACAACTCAGAGAATACAGAAACAGGCTCAATATATCTTAAAAAAGTTACATGTGATAACAAGTTTTTCAAAACAAGGGGAAAAGGGAGAATTATTTAAGAAATAGTACTGAATTATTGAAAGCACTTAGGAAATATTATCTCAAAGGATTATGACTTGGACTAAAGTACCTGTCCTGGATCGCACCAGGCACACCATACACTAAAATAAATTCCAGGTGACTCAAGGAGTAACATTTTTAACAACTGAATTACTCAGAGGTCAGTGGATGCTGACCAACAGCAAACAGACTCGTAGCAGGTCATAGTGCCTGCTGTGAAGTTTCATGTTAGACAAAAATAGTCGGTGTCGCTGTTAAAAGAACAGTCTTTTAATCAGTTCATCTTGCCAACAGCTAAACATTTCAATTTCCATTTACATAAAACTTTAAACTTACCAAAACCATTGTCCAGAAAGCCTCTTAAATTTTCACTGCTATGCTAGTACACTAAAATTAAGGGCGGTTCTCACTGATGGCAAAGCTGGTTTGTAAGGATGACGGTTCAGAAAGTTCTCTCTTCCAGAATTAGACTACCTGATGATCCTACTGCAGCATCAGCAGCAAGATATGCAATTTCGACGAGTAAAATTACTCCACAGATTCAGTGGGAAAACAGCCTTGCAGACTAAGTTACAGCTCGCAGTTTTTCATGGCTTCTTTGTCACGAGACAACATAACAGGAAATCATGACAGTAGTAGAAATAGGCAACAGAAGTAGGCAATAGGCAGCTTCAGAGTCAAACAGACTGGGTTCAAATCACTTGGCCAGTAAGAAAATTTCCATGGAAAAGTTAGCTCTCTGAGATTCAGTTCTTTCGCCTGTGAAAAGGGGCTGATATCCAGCCAGTATACCTTTTCTGACTGGCTGGACGCCCACTTTGATCAGCAGGTACCCCAAGGCATACAGGTGCTATCAAAAATTTTTAATGTCACTCCCAGTTCTTGGCCCATAGCAAACCTTCAGTAAAGGACAGTCACTATTATTATTCCAAGTTCAAAATAGAATATAAGCAAAAGAATAAAATTTGTATGCCCATAAGCAATTACATATCTCTATTACACATGAACAAACAAGCTACTAAAAATGTCCACATAATTTCTGAAGTTTCACACTTCCAACAATCAGTCACCAATATGAAAAGTTCTGAGTATAATCCTGGGTTACAAAGAAAACCTTGTCTAATTTATCCTCAAATCTTACAAAATTGAGCTTTAAAAAATTACCTTTTTTCTTTCAGAAGGTATAATGTTTTCAGATAAAAAAGGGCAAATGGCGAAAGAGTTTCGAAAATCTAGGGCTCGCTGTAGTTGCTCCTACAAAAAGATACAAATATAATCTTAAAGAACTATTGGAAATAAATTTAGTATGGCAGCAATCCAGCATACTGATTACTTTCCATACTCTGGCCACCTCAACAACATTTCAGTACTAAAAAGAGTGGTGTTTGTGTCATCTTTACTTACTCGGTAAGTGCTAATAACAAAGTGTGTCCTTTGACGAATTCTTTCTGGTTGTTCTAAAGGATGGGCTGAAACAGGAGGTGCCTTTTCAAATAAAAATTCAGAGCCACAGGGAGAAAGCTGCAGTCTGGAACCGTCGACATACTGTACTTGCACTGAATCATCTTCATAAAGTACCATTCGCACTTCAGCCGCCATCACTGTTATTATGGATAAAATGTCCTTCCAAGGCGAAGACTAAGGAATTAGGAAACAGGAGCACAGTTAGTTCTCTTAATTTACAAAAGTTCTACCAAAATAAGCTGATGCACATTCTAAGAGCATGAGTAAAACATACTGCCAATGTATTCACTTTTGAAGGAAAAGTGATCACTGTATTTTTCGGACTATAAGACACACTACCAGCCACCACCCCCCCATTTGGGAGGAATAATGGTTGTTAATGCTGCTGTTGAGTTCTGTTTACATTTACATTGGTGAATATTATATTATTTATGTTATTGAATATTTTACCACATTTTTTGCTTCAAAACATTTTCCCCTATTTTCCTCCTCTAAAACCTGGGCCCGTCTTATGGTCCGGAAAACACAGTATCTTACTATGCACACTTAAATGATCTGAAATTAACATCCTTAACAGAATGCCCTGATTAACCCCGAAGGCTTTGCTCCAGGGTGGGTACAGAACCTAAAGGGCAAAGACGGTCCATCAAGTTATTACTGCCTTTATCATTTTAGGAGCTTTACTTCCCCTGAAGTTCAATTTCAGGATATCATTTGTTCAACATCTCGTTTTCAATAGCAAGTAAATTCCACCTTTGCAATAAGAATCCAGGAGATCATCTGTGATACAACGCAAAAGGCAGGCCAAAAGTAACTATTAGGCCTAAAAGAACACCTGGATTCTCGTCCCTAGCCTGGCATTCAGGAGGTATCTTCACGTCACCACAGAGCAAGCTAACTCATCATTTAGGTCTTAGATTCACCCTCGTCTCACTCGGTTCACTTTCCTCTCTCCACCTTTAACGTGACTCCCTGCCTGCACCTATGCTTTCCATACAGGTATGGCGGAAATGGAATTGGGGGGCTGGGTTCCATTCGTGTCTACCATGCACTAGCTACATGCTTCAGGTTGTTTGTTTCCTATTGTAGAATGGGGATAGTAACAGGACTGTTGTGAGGGTTAAAATGAGGTAACACATTTGACAGTACCTAGTATTGTGAATGTCACCTCGTAGGAGCGCAATCAGTAGGATTCCTTTCTAACACCCACCGCATCTCCTTCCAGGACATTATTTCCTTCTATGACTCAGGTGATCAAGACTCACCTGACAGAAAAAAATAAATTTCCATGGACACCACTTTCCCAGTTTACCCCTATTTCCTACCGATACACCTCTTAAGCGCAGTATCTGCTCACTGTCCATCAGTCTTCACTCCACTGCAGTGCAGCTTTCTCCTCCACCTCGCCAGTGAAGCCGTTTCACGACGGTCCCCAGCGTCTCCCTGCACCCAGTGACTTCAGTCTTCATCCTAGCAAACTGGTTGGCTCTTGGCAGCACTGTCCACCTGGCCCTGTAGCAAACTCTCTCTTCCTCTGCCTTTTATGTTCAAAAAGGGGGAGAGGGGCTGCCAGTTTCCCCGCTGTTGCCAAGTCTACCTCTGTTTTCAGTATAATGATTCTTCTTCATTGTTCTCTTAAACCAAGGATTCAGGACCTGACCTGAGTCCCCATTTCATTTCTTAACTATATACATTCATGTCAGTTTTATGCCTACCCTTGCTTTAAAAAAAAAATCCTACCCCCTTTCAATGTATGTAATCGCTACATATGATAAGTTAACAATTGTTTATGGACTATGTGAGTATATAAGTAAATGTTAAACCGTAGGATCTCTCCTGAGGAGATTCACACAACTTTAATAATTTTCTTTCTCTAAAGACCTTCGGAATCTCCCCGACCCTTCTCCAGAGCTTCCTGCTGTGGACTCTGCCCTGCGCCCCCCACCCCCCACCTGTCCGCAGAGAAATCACACTCAACGTGACTGACGGAACTCAGACACTCCCAGCAATTCTGCAATAGCCCCTAATTTCACTGTCAACACTCACCTCCCTCCTGTTCGGTCCACCTACGGTAGCCGGAGGCATCTTTGAAAATGAAAATGAGACATGACTCCCTGGCTCACAGCCTTCCACTTGCACTTACAATAAAACCCAAGTTCCTAACCAGAGCCAAACCTAAGCCACACAATCTGGCCGCTCTGCCTCTCGAAATGCCATCTCCTAGCTGTCTCCCTGCTCAGGGCACTAGCTCCATTTTCCATGTTTTTAAAACAAGCTGTCTCCCATCCCAGAACCTCCGCACTACTCTTCCTGCCTAGCGGGTCCTTTTCCTGGCTCATCACATGCTGGCTCTTTGTCACATTAAGATCTCGGTGCAAACGTCACTCCTTCAGAGGCCTGACTCGACCACCTCAATTACAGTTACTCCCAATCACCGTTTATCCACGCCATCCTCTTCCTTCAGGGCATCTATCACTCTCAGAACTGATTCTACTTCTTTACTCACTTTTTGTCTTTTCCCTCTAGGACATAAATGCAATCAAAGCAGAGACTTCACTTGTCTTAGTCAGAATTGTACCCCTGGCATCTAAAACAGTACTTGGAAAATAATAAGGGTGAAATAAATATTTACTTAATGATGACAGAGTAAGTACCTTTTAAAATTCTCGCTTTTTGTCTACGGCCATACCCGCCTTCAGCGCCCGAGCTGATCTAAGCTTCTTGCTTTTCTTGACTTTGCAATTGGAGTTAACGCAGCTCAGTGTTAGCAATACTTGACTTCTGACTCTGTTTCCCTCCACACTCTTGAACCAAGTCCTGTTCATTTTGTCTCTCTCGGGAGCCTGGCTCCTCCTGTTCTGTTCCAGGCCGTCCACTCTTCCCCAGGCCCTGCAGCTCCGTGGGACCTTTCTCTCGCTGCTTCCCTCTCCCATCCATCTCCAGGAACCGTGCCAGCCCAGCCCATACCAACCACTTTACATCACTCGTTTACATGCTTGCTACATGCAATAAATATTAATAGCCACATATATGATGTCTACTTGCTACTTTGGGGGAAAAAACAAAAACAAAAAATAGGTGCATACACAAAGGAGGAAACCTGGCTGGTGTGGCTCAGTGGATTGAGTGCCTGCCTGTGAACCAAAGGGTTGCAGGTTCGAATCCCAGTTTAGGGCACATGCATGGGTTGCGGGCTGGTCCCCCCATTAGGCGGGCCCACTGGAGGCAACATTCCTGTATCTCTCCCTCCTTTCCCCTCTGTCTAAAAAATAAATAAATCTTTTTAAAAAGGCCACAAAACACTAATGTTTTAAAAAAAAAACAACAAAGGAGGAAAACAGATTTTGTGATAACATTTGGTAAAGTATCTTTGGCCAAGGTTTTTATTTCTTTATAAACAGCTTATTGAGGCATAACTTTTTTTTTTTTTTTTAATAAGAAGCTTACACAAGAACATAAGTCTAAAGTTCCGGCCCCAGTCCACATTTCAAGCCACAACTGTCTTACTCCTTCCTGTTTTCAACACCCAGCACACCTTACGTCTGAGTATGTTCAACGATCAAAAGGCCACAAGTCTGTTACTATTTTTTTTAAGCCACAACTCTGTTCTTGATGTCAGTAGGAATCAAGATTCCTTTTATTCCTTTAGTTTTCTTTTTCTTTTAGAGAGAGGACAGGAGGAAGGGGGAAAGAGAGAGAGAGAGAGACATCGATTTGTCGTTCCACTTATTCACGCGTTCATCGGTTGATTCTTGCCTGCGCTCGGACCCGGGGAACCGCAACCGCGGCAGCAGAGGACGTTCCAACCAGCCGAGCTACGCGGCCAGGGCAACTTCATTCTCCAAAATGCAACATCTAGTTACAGAAAAAGCTCACCAAAGCGAACAACGTTTTGAACTCACACAGCAGTTCCGAGTTGAAAAGTCGTGGAAACGAGGCCAATCGACAACGGCCCTTGCACTTTAACTTGCCGAAGGGCTCCGACCGCAGTGTCTGCGTCCGGCCATGACTGCTTCTCGAGGAATTTTTCTCTAATTTAACAAACTACCAACAAGTGATATTTCTCGATGAAACAATCACAACCGCGGGGGTCTAAGGCCACTGGGAGAGTGTTTTGTCTGACGCGTGCGTCTGGCCTGAGTAGCTGGAGCAACGGCAGCGCCGGCGACGCCGCGGGAGAGAAAACACCGGGAAACAACAGTGATTCAAACTTTCCCGCCCCCTGGAGCAACCGCTTCCCACTCTGGAAACCGGACGGCCGGAAGTTCCGCCTCGGCCCCCACCGCGTTCCGGGGCCACGCCCCCTGGTACTCCCGGAAGTGGGGGAAACGTCGGCGGGGTCCCAATCTGGAGTCTAGCCGACTCCTCTTCCGCGGTTGCTTCCGGTGCCTCAGCACGGAAGCGGTCCGACCCCGCCGTCGGAAAGCTGGGGACGATGAGCTTGTAACGGTCCGGCCACGCTCACCGCGCGGGCGGGCCCTGGTGCAGCGACGCTGCTCTAAGTAACCGACCGACGGTTGCACTTCAAGAAGGATGTTAACGAAGAGCTTGACCTTTTCTTCTAATTTGGTGTCAGAAAATGCCTTTTGGTATCTGCACTTGTATCTAAAATGGCAAGTAGGCTTGACTGCTGTTTCTTGTCATTAAACAAGTTTTTACGCAGGCACGCTGGGGAGAAAAGAGGAAGGGGGTCCCGCGGTCGATACTGGGAGCTAGAGATTAACTGGAAAGAAACGATTAGACAGGAATTTGATCAGAGATGTAAGTGATCCTAAGATAAAATGCTCCAGTCTGTGCCAGCATATAGTGGTAGCCCTTAACCTGGGCTGAGGAAATACTTCCACGGAAATCCAAAGGATAAGTAGCCAGGTAAAGAGAAGTGTCTTAAGCAGAGGCGAGGGCCTGGGTTAAGGCCCTGAGGCCGGGAAACCAGATTGGTTGAGGAAGGATTAAAGAGCAGGCCTTTAGGGCAGAGAAACCTGAAAGGGGGCTACGAGGTAGGCAGGGCAAGATCATTATGAATTTATGGATTACAGACTTCATCTTCAAAGCAATGGTGAACTATTACAAGGGCTTTGAGCAAAGGTGGCAGCACCACGGGGTGGGGGGGAATCTAACAGCTTCAGTCCATCTCGTTTTTTAAACGTGTGATATGCCCATTGACCTCAACCTTACCTAAAGTTTTGTGTTATACATTGCTAACTCAGGCCCCGTCCCTCTCCCACCTTTTCTCTCGCCAGTGCCCGAGAACCTCCTAGATGTAAATTCCCTTTACAACTCAGGGATTATGTGATGCTCTTTGTACCTGAGAAATAGGCCTGGGACAGCTGAGTGGAGAATGGATTGTAGGATGCAAGAGCGGATGAGGGAGCCCAACAGAAGGCCCTTGACAAAAGAAAAGAGAGAGATGGCAGTTCGGACGGGGCAGTAAGGATGGAGAGCACAGCTCCAAGGAATATAGATCAACAATATAATCTCGGTAGTGCTTGAGTGTGGGGTTTTGAGGGTCGGAGTTTAAAAGTTCCAGGTTCTCTGTTTGGTGCAAATGGCTAGGTGGCAGCACCATCAGTGAGGGTGGGTGCAAGTGACTTCGAGCAAATTTTGAGGCTAGCGTGACTTCGAGTTTGTAAGTCCTCCTGGTGGAAAAGACAAGTTAGCAAAGGTGCAGACTCAGAATGCAAACAAATCTGGAGGTCACCTTGGCCAGATAGCTGCTGATGTAGTCCAAGAATAATACGACAAGAGGAAAGAATGCCGGGGACCCAGCTTTCAGGATCACCAATATGTACAGACGAGGTGAGGGAAGAGAACCCCGCAACCCCGAGGGACAGCACAGAACCAGAAAGGCAAGCTACTGTGCTCTAGATGTCTAGAGGTGTTCCATTTTGGCATCACTTGACAGTGTCAGATGTCACCTGGAGAATAAGCTAAAGAGTAACACGTCTACTAGATTTAGTGACATGAAGGTCATTGGTCTCTAGTGAGAGCTGTTGTATATATGGGGGCAGAAGCTATAGTGGGTTTGAAGAGCAAACAGAAGGGAAGGAAACAACAATTGGGATGACACTTAAGACGTCTGACTAGGAAGCAGAGATAGTAGTTGAAGACTGGAGGGTATGTTCAACAGCTCATGCAAAAGAGCCAATGGGGAGACATAAAAAATACAGACCAAGTGATAGAGCTCATGGGAGTGAGAGAGGATAGGATTTCAGCACATTAAAATCTGGCCTTACGTAGGAGTACTTCCTGTACAGCAGGGGTGTCAAAATGATTTTCACTGGGGGCCACATCAGCCTCTCAGTTGCCTTCGAAGGGCCGAATGTAATTTTAGGACTGTATGAATGTAACTACTCCTTAATTAGCAGCAAGGAGCTCGGCACTACCACCCGGTAGAAAAAGATGCTCAGCCGGCTAAAACAAGGTGGAGGGCTGGATTCGGCCCGAGGGCCTTGTGTTTGCCACCTGTGCTGTATAGGAAGAGGAGGGACAAAATGAATGCAGATGCATTTGTGTATATTTGTGGCCTTTTTTTTTTTTCTGTGAAGCGAGTCATCATTTAGGGGATGGAGCAGATTGAGGGGATCTAAAAAAGGAATGAAGAAACAGTAAAATTGTTGGCAGTGCTGACAGCCTAAATGAGGGTGGTGACGAATTTACAGGGGTACAGACCGACCAGAAATAGGGACTTCAGCTGTCTGGCTGCAGCCCCAATGCAGGGTTCATCCAGGTTTGGCATCCTGATAGGCTGACACAATATCGCAGTGGCACATGTGACCTTAGGTTATTTACATCTGCCAATGTCATCAGCCAAAAAGACTACTATAGGCCCAAACCTGCAGTTGGGCAAAATCAGACTGACTTGAAAGCCAGGGGTGCCCTGCAGAGGAGCTGGAGTTGCGGGTAGGGCGGTCCGGGCTCCTGCAGAAGGGTGCTGCAGAAGCTGGGGGAAAGGGAGACCAGTTCTGGGTTGGGTGCCGTCTCTGCAGCAGGATTGGGAGAGGCAGGGACTAACTAGGGTGGTTGCTGTGGGGAGCAAGGGCAGTCTAGCCACTGGGTGGCCCCAGGAATAGGTTGGGGGGACAGCAAAGAAGTCTGGAGGTGCCCTTGATAACAAAGCAGCAGTCAGGCAGAAAGAAGGGGTTATGGTGAGTTTACAGTTGCCACACAACCTGGGAAGCAACAACATTTCCTGTGAAGTCTACGGCTGGCTTCCTGTGTCTGTCTTTCCGGCCTGTGAACAGCAGGGCTTTTTTTTCTTTTTTTCAGTTTGAGTCCATTTTCAGTCCTTCAGTCCTGGACGACTTTTTACTTTCATACCAAGCCAAGTTTCCTCCTCTCTTTCTAAATGTGCCTTTTCAAATAAATTGCAACTTACTCTATACCTGTCTGTCCCCTATTAAGATTTAATAAAATACACAATTATAGAATTGCTCTGTTTTCTGATAACATGTAGCAGGGGTGTCCAACCCGTGGCCTGTAGGCCACATGCAGCCCAGGATCGCTATGAATGTGGCCCAACACAAAGTCGTAAATTCACTTAAAACCTTTCTTTTTGCTCATCAGTTTTTGTTCGTGTTTGTGTATTTGACGTGTGGCCCAGAGACTCCAACAAAAGGTTGGATACCCTTGCTTAGACTCTCCCCCGAATCACCCCGTCAAAGCCCAAATCCTGTAATTTGTTGTTTCTGACACAACCCACAGTTCCCCATAGTGTATATTCTGCCTTACTACAAGTACTAAACCCAGCATGTTCAAGGTCAGGTGTGTTCCTGGTAGTCTTTGGCTGAAGGGCACTGAGAACACACAGACAGGGTCTGAGGCGGTGACATGAGCTGCAGTTCGCTGCCACAAGAACGGGGCTCACTGGCTCCTTTGCGTCCTCTCTGCAGACGTGTACTAATGAATAATCCTGACCTACGACTTACTCGTGTTTCTGTCAGATACGGCAATCCTCAAGGCCAACGACTGTAGCACAGGAACAAATTTTCCTTTAATTATGTACCATTGCAGTTTTAAAACATGGCCACACATTCCCTGCTGGCCCCGTTCGATACGGCCTTAGCCACTGGAACAAAAGACGACAGTGGAGGTAATGCTGCCCACAGCCTCTGAATGCAGGCTCTTCCCGCGTCCTCTGGGATGTGCACCCCTCCTCTGTCCAGTGATGTCTTCTGGCCACCTCAGCCGTTCAAGCCACCCCAACACCCCGGTCCTTAGTTCTCCCAGCTGAGGCCTCAAACACTGTACAATAGGAGGCACAGGGTCCATGAGCATGATAAAATGCTTATGTACGAAGACTGAGTTCGGTGGTTTTTTAAGTAGCACCAGTAACTAGAACATACACTGACCATGTTGGAGGCTGTCAGGACCAGGGGTAGATGACAATGAGCTAGTGGACAAAAGGACAACTGATGTTATGCACGGAGCAAACACTCCAAGTTTAAAGTATTCAGTTAGCATGTCCTGCCCCTTCCCCTGCCCCCAGGCAGAGAGTGAGCACCCTCTTTGGAGAGCTGCAGATTAAAACAGCCACCACGTTATAGGAGCCATTTAGGAAAAAAGAGTTCTGACTATTACAAGTTCCAAAAACCCTAACTGCATATACAAGTTGGGGCAAAAGTGGGTTTGCAGTTGTGAGTACACAAAAGTTTATTCTTGTAGTAGTATTTACTAATTATTATAGTCTTTTCCATATGAACTGCAAACCTACTTTTGCCCCACCCTGTGTACTTCCTTTTACAATGAAGAATCTAAAAGTTTTAATGTTTCACATTTGCCCATTTTTCCAACTAGTTATTGAACTGAATTTTTACTCAAGAGACTGTCTTCTATACCAGTATAGTTTCTGATTTCAAACCATAATTTTATAATGTCATATAAAAAAGTTCAACACAAATTCTTTAAAAAACCAGGATACTATTCCAAAAAGTTAGAGAAAACAAAACCACTTCAATTTTATTTTCAAAGTCTAATTTTAATCCAGACTGAACAAACAAGCAGAAAAGTGAGAAAGCCAACGGTAGTAGCAGACACAGGTGTACCAAATGTAAAACAGTGGGGTTATTAACAGAATTATTTACATGCATATTTACAAGCAATCCTTTTGTACATAAGTTTTACTTGTAGTTAGTTGGAAAAAGATTTCTGACATTAGGTAAAAATAGGACTAAGGTGGTACCACATTATAGCAAAAGTATTAGAAAAGTGATCCTCAAGGTGTATCAATTATAAAGGAGATGAAAACTGAGTGACAAAGATCTAGCAAAATTCTCTAGTAAAAAAGTCAATGCAACTCATGCTACCAAATAAAAACGAGAAAGCCTTATAAATAAAGCAGAATAATGTCCTAGGCTTCTGAGTAATGAAGTTAGGTGAAAAAATTGAACAATTTAGAATTATAATAAATCCTCAGTGAAGAATCCTGGTTGTTTAGTTGGGAGTTCTCTTTTTTTATGACATTTTAAAAGCCCTTGGTATCAAATAACATCTGGGTATATAAATGACTTAATGATATATTCTAAGACTTTAGTGCCAGAGATTTTTATGATTGATTCATATTTGAAACCCAGTTCACTGAGACGCTAAATGTAAAGCTAATGAAAGCTACATACTTAACCAAAAAGAAGGATAGTACATTTTTGCGGTAAGATGTATTTCAAGACGAAGACTTTTTTCCCCTCCAGAAAAGCTGAATTTAAAGGACAAGCTTCTAACCAGCTAGCAAAATTTACTTTCAACATTTTATTTATTTCAAAATCGATTTTATTGCAGCCAAAACAGTGGAATTAACTGTACATAATAAACTATTTTATATATATACACATTTTAAGTTATAGGGAATAAAGTTTATTTTGGCAGATAGTGTTAAACAAAATTAAAGTTGCATACATTAGTAACATAACTCAAAATCCTTAATTTGGTATAAGTGACACAATTTTCTTTCTGTCCTGTGTTCTGCTAAATCGCCTTAACCTAAACTGGTTTATAAAACTGGTATGTTGAAATTTAACTTTACTGTTTTCGCTTACATTCTGATTCCAAACAAAACTTTTCATAAGCTTCTTCTATCTCTGGGTCCATCTCATCATCAATATCATCCAAGTATCTATGAAAAAAGCAAAGATGACTCATAAGTTTAATGTTTTTCAATGCAGGAAATTTCTTAAAAAGATACTAAACCACGACAGAAAGTACCTGGCCTAACTTTCCTAGACTGAGTTTAGCATGCAAGCACTCTTTAGAATTACATTAGATGTCAGTCCTTAGACAACAAATGCTTAACACAGTGCGCTGAGTTTTACACTGGGTTGGGTTCCTTCCGTTTGAAGATTTTGCTATACTTTTAGACATGTGTTAAATTCTTTAACCTAATCTAAAAGTGAAATCAAAGGTTTTATGTATAAAAAACTTGGGGTGTCAAGACTGATACTAATTTCATAAGTTTAGCTTATTAACACTTGCACTAAAATTAGAACATAATTTCAGGTGTATCACCCCCCTCTAATGATGCTTAATATTTTATGTCTACTTAACATCAAAAATGGTATTTCTGCAACGACAACGGAAGTCATAATCCATTGGGAATCAGACTTTCATAGCAAGAAGCTACTTCTGAGATCATCTACTGTATTTCAGATTCTTCCCCACTATTCAGTAGTTTAAAATGATGGAAAACTAGGCTTTCCATAGTTTAGTGCCCACACAGGCCTTAATATATACACATCCTTACTGAATTCCCACAGCCATCTTAAAAAGGCAGGTACTACTATCATCTTAACACCAAGAACGACTTGAACTTCCAGTGGTACACCCAACAGGGTTTGACCTTCCTTCCCTAACTGTGCTTGTGCTTAGGTCCTTAAAGACCTGTGCTGCTTACCATTACACTAGTTTATAAGTATGGCACTATATATTAGAAGACCGGGAACTGACTTATAATTTAAAATGTCACTAGACAGGAGAGAGAATAAAAGTGCTATTCTCTATTTTAATAATAGTATTAAAATACTATTTTAATACTATTAAAATAGAAAATACTACTTTAATAATAGCATTTAAAAAAATACTATTTTTTAAAACCCACACAATGAGAAAGGGTATGTAAGAAAAACTGAAGTCACAGATTTGATTCCTCCCACTACTCAGGAAGAAGGGAGCCCAAGCAGCTTGTCCAAATTCATATAAGCTGTTAACAGAGCTGGGACTAATCCTCACAAGCTTTTCATCCCTCCATAAAAAAATGTAGTTAAATCTAATGATAAGTGAGTAACATAAAAATGTCTTTGTTACCAAGAATGGCAGGTAAGAGACTGAAATATGAGACTAGGACCATAACTTACATCTTCCCATCAGTCCAAACATCTTAAGATTTTTATTTATTTATTTTTGAAGCTTTTTAAAAGAAGATTTTATTTATTTTTAGAGGGTTAGGGAGGGAGAAAGAGGGAGAGTAACATCAGCGTGTGGTTGCCTCTCACACACCTCCAAATGGGGACGTGTCCTGCAACCCAGGCTTGTACCCAGATTTGGAACCAAACCAGCAACTTTTTGGTTTGTAGGCTGGCACTCAGTCCACTGAGCCCCATAAGCCAGGGCAGTCCAAACATTTTTATGTAGTAATCTGCTGTCTTCAGTCGTAAATCATCCTGTAACAGCTCAGGTTTGAGTCCGCTGCATGGGGGCCAGGGCAGCCTTCTCATCCAGTTCTCAGACAAACTCAAGGAGGGTACTACTCTTCCCCTTGTATTGGTGGGGCAGCTTGCCCAAGAGCTTACAGTATTAGAGCTACTTATTTTAAAATCTTAGGTATGATAATAGAATTTTATAAAAACAAATTATGCTTGAATATACTACATTTTAATAGTTATTCCCCTCAACTATACATAAACTTTAAAAATCATAGTTTGTGTAGTTTCCAACATGATTATCAGAAAATTTTCGGTAAATAAGTAAGTACTACATATATACCATTATAATACCATCAAATCAAAATGCACCTTTTTTATCTACTTTTTCCTAGTCTAAACTCTATATAAGCTGTGGCCACAGAAATTTCACAAATAAAGTTAGGAGCTAAAGAGAACTTACGGATCACTAGCCCCTGATAAATCTGTTCCATTTTCTTCATAATCTGGAAAAAAGTCTTCTCTTTCAAGTAACTCTTGATATTTCTCTTGGTAATCTACAAAAAATAAATAAAGGAAAAATTTAAATGTTGAAAAATTCATGTGAAATGTCCAGTTATTCTTAATTTTTAGTATTATGACATTAAAGTAGACCCGAATTTTAAATACCAGTAAGCTGTGTTTATCCATCAAGTAAGCTGAATTACATACTTAAGGATAGCTTTTATAAAACTGATCCTCTAATTGGCTTGCTTTTGCCCCTCTGCATGCTCATAAATCTTAATTATACATATTCTCCTCTAAATGTAGGTTGGAAGTCAGAGCCACTGTGAACGACCAGAGTATACTCCCCGGCCCAGTGCATGAGGTCTGCGTCCTCCCGATTCTTTCTATCAGACAAAGCACTAGCGATGCAGGCTGCTGGGGAGAACATACTCCCCCCATTCTCCTGTTTTCCTTCCATGAGGAGAGACTTCATTCATATAACCTGACTTCCAGCTCTGTTACTCCTCCCCAAGGAGGTAAAGTGAGTCATCCATCCGGCTGGCAGGTAACAGCTACTGACCCATGGTCCTCAATCAGAGGAGGCCGCCCGAACAAAGGTTCCGCACGCAGGGCATTTTTTCTTTTCCTCCCTGTCCTTAGCGACAGCTGGAAGGTAGCTACCTAATAAATGTTTCAGCTGTACAGTGGGCTCTTCCTAGGCAATACAAGTGATAGTATAGCTCTCCATCTGCCAAATGCCTTGGGCACAGTTACCGAGTCTCTTACAAGATCAGCATGTCTGTATGGAGTCCTTGCCACTGAACAACAAAATGGATCAGTGTATATTCAAACTGTTACCTCAAAATTAGTTTCTTGTGAACAACGGCTACCTCAGGTTTCAAGAGCATAATACAGTTATATTTGACTGGGTAAAGACCATGTTTTCCCAAGACTGTCAGTTACTGTAAAAACTTTAATTCCAGTTTAAAGGATTAGCAACATTTTGACAATCAATTTTGGCAATTTGGAGACCACTTGAACTATGAAACCTTCCTGCAACCATAGTTGAGGTATCCAGTAAGACAAACATTCTCTTTAAATGTACAGATGAGGTCACAAAAACATCAAGTCTCCTGACAACAGAAATGAGAAGGGAACTGAAAGCCACACACAATTACTGCAGCTGGGAAGCTGGCTGACCACGTGGTAACAAATGACCTTGGACTGTAAACCAAAAGAAAGGTCCTGGGCCCACTGAAACAGGAAGATGGAATTCACGCCCACACTCCTCTCACTCTACAAAGCCAGGACATTCAAAGGGCTGATTATCTCTAGCAAAAGATGAACCAGGTTAAAAAAAGTAAAACACCTCAGTGGCAAAGAAGCCTGGTTACGTCTGTCTGGGTGTGGAGTGGGGGCAGAAGCACTCTGGTTCCCAGAGAATTTGTAACAATAAGCCCACACCTCCAATTTTTACTACCTATGTTTAAAAAAAAAAAAAAAAACACAACAAAAAAATAAAAACTCACTTCAAGCCACTCTTACACCTGTGGCTCCAGCAGTAGTGAATACAAAACCCACGCGGGACGGATGGTCCCACAACCCAAGCCATGGGTTCTTGTGAGGGGGAAAGGCACTGAAACACTACATCTGTCACGGAGAAGTGTGGCCAGAACAAATGCAGGAAAACGGACCAGACAAAGATGACAAAGACCCACAAGGGAAGGAAGGAATTTGGAAGCACAAGGGAAGGAAAATTTGTCCTACCAGACTATAAGATTTACAAGCAAGATCAGAATAATTAAGAATGGCATTGGTGTTCAGACAAAGAGAAGAAAGATACACATGTAGACAGAGGAATAAGACAGTTTACAGAGTTACGTGGTATACGACACAAGAACATTTTGTCTAAAAGAGGAAGGATGATTCAATACCTATTGACATGAAGACTGTGGAAAAAATATTTAATTCCTACTGTAGCCCGCATATAAAAATTAGCCAGATTAAAGACCTAAATATGAAACAATAAAAGATTTACTGAAGAAAATGGAATTTGATGGTAGTAAGGAGAACAAGTCACGCGGAGCACAAAGACGACATAACTTAGTTTAGTTTGCGTTAAACTCAAAGCTCCTTTACGCTAAGACAAAAGGGAAGATGGCACATGCTGGGAAAATGACTACGGACTACTTTCCAGACTATGTGAGGAATTACAAATCGACAAGCAAAACAAATGATCCAAATATGGGCAGAGAACACACAGGCAATTCTCAAAGGAAGAAATCAAAAGCTCAACAGAAACACGAAAAGAAATCCAGTATCATTAGTAAGAAAATAAAATTTCACAATTTCATACAATCAGACTGACAAAAATTAGGTCTGGTAATAAGTGCTGCCAAGATGAGACAGGAACCCTCACCTGCTGTAAAAGCTGAGTGGTATAATTGCCTGAAAAGCAGTCCTTACTTCATTAGTGACGCTGAAGACACAAACAGCCTACACATGACAATTCTACCTCCTCACCCTAAAGACACTCCTGCAAGTGCACAAGGACTTAAAGATGTTTGTGCAACACTCTGTGGGAACAAGTGTGAACCACCCGAACACCCACAGCAGGGGATCTATGAGCTGTGGTTTAGTCTGAGTATTACTTGCATTTAAAATAAAGGAAATGAAGCTATATCCATCAACACAGATAAATAACAAAAATAATACTGAATAAAAATAAGTTGCAAAAGGCAGTGTACAGTAAGATACTACCAGGGGTAAAACTACTGTGTGTGTGTCAATCCAGCAGCTTACAGACACATACAAAGTGAAGAGACATCACAATGACACAAAGTAGGGATGGTCGTCACTTTCAGGAGAGAAGTGATGGAGGCTTGAACTTGGGGGTGAGGGATCAATGAGAAGGGAAGTGGTTTAGTACTGTCTATAGGGTTTTATTTCTTTAAAAAGACCTGAAGCACACAGTAATCTGGCAAAATGAGCTTGGTTTAATCTTGACTATGAGTCAGCAGGTCAGTTTTTTGTGGTTTTTGCATTTTTGAATGTTTCTTAATTCAAAGCTAAGTAAGCAGTCCTCCTCTCTGCCTCCTTGTGCTACAGGCAGAGACAGTCAGGTCCGCCACCCAGAGAGAACACATGGGGAAATGCTGGCCGTCAGCTGGTTGCAGTCCGTACCAAACGGGGAAAACTTCCCTACGGCTCACACTGCAGTCCCACTTATCATAATTAAAGCAGTGCTTCTCCAAATGCCCTCTCTGGAAGGGGAAGCATGCTGGGATTCAGGGTTTGTTAAGCTGGATCCACCGAGTATCAATGACATCCATAATTCTTAGTATCTGCAACTATTAACCTCTATCAACGAAAGCTGCCGACTATGTGGTGAATTAGAGCCATCCTTCCCTTTCATTCTAATCACCCCAAAGTTCATAGTATAAAAACAAAGTGTTAGAGGAAATACAAAATAAAAATGGTTACATTTAACTGAGGGATTCTTCGAATTCTTCACTGTTAGAGTGACAAGGCACTACATACTGAGCCAGATGTTCCACTCGAAAGGGTTCCAAGTGGTTACTGCGAAGGGCTTTCTACACCAGACAGGCCTTTGCCGTGTGTTTTAGAATACTGTGAACGCCTCGAAAAGCTAGGTTTGTGCTAGCGAAGGTACGGTTTTCTGTAATTTACCATCTTATCCCCCCCCACCCCCCCCAAAAAAAAACCCAAACGGGAAAATGGCTGAGACAGCATACCTGGATCAGCTGCAGTGAAAGGAACACCATCAGGTGTATAAAATGTTGGTTCATTCTAGGATAAAACAGAGTGATAGAAGTATGTAACCATTTCACAATCGGTGTTTTAAAAGCACAGCGCCAGTGAAGCCTGGCCGGTGTCACTCCTGTGCATCTGACAACGCGATGCACAAAGAAGTCAAACACTGACTCCCCAGCAGCCGTGTCATGTCACTGGGAAAGTCTACGGCGTTCAGACTTTATTCTCTTCTCTCAGGTTCTTGTTCCGACACCGCGCCGGACACGTCACCCTCACGGGAACTGCTGTGCGGTGCCGTGTGGCTTCACGTTCGGCTCCCCCCCACTTTTTTCTTTAAGAATTTCTGGGACTGGGGTTGTGGGAGCAAGTCCTCTGCAGCTGCTTCACGCTGGTCCTATCGGGAGCTTCAGGGCACCATCGGCCTAGCAACCCGTTTTATTTTCTTAATTTACTTTATGAAAACACACAAATTAAAGTCTGAGATGCAGGGCTTTGTTCTGAATTCTCTGGAAAAAACATCTCCTGGAATCCTATCCTCGCCCAAGCCTTGTCAATGTCCCCTGCCACTGGATGGCTCTTTCTAGTCCACCCCGTCCCGGGACGATTCCACTTTCCTCCCATCTACCTGCTCTGCTTGCTGCCACGTGACCCTACACCCCCGAAAAGGTATCAGGCATTACATTGTGGGAACAACTTTACGTAACTCATCTACAAATTTCCAAAACTGAACTCAAGCAATAAGCAAAATTTAACAAGGGAACACCGGCATACCATAAAATAGTTAGGATCATTTTCAGGTGTTGCTTCTCTGTATGTCGAGGTTACATGGACTCTACCCCAGTTACTTGACCGGAGTTCTACAAGCTTCAAGAGCATCTGCTTTACATCTCTGCAGACGAAAGGTTGAAAAGGAGTTAGAGTGTATGCACCACAGGTGTTCTCGGGCTCTAACACATCGCAGACTCCTGAAACTCCCTGGTCGACTTAACATGGGCATGCGATGCTCGGATTTTCTAGACATTTCTCATAATGACACAAATTTACTTTTTAAAAAAAAAGACTTGATATTTGTTTCATGTAACCAACCATATGGTTCTTAAAGGCAGTGGCCATCCTGCAAACATTTCTATGCTTCCTTATAATAGTACGTCACCCACATATTTATTGAATTATTGAAGAAAAATGGCTAGGTGAGCAGAAGCCACAGGTAAAATATTATGCCTTTGAAGAAAACGTTTCTGTAGATCAATCTGTACGATGTCAACTGTTCTGATCAGTGCAGCTGATGAAAAAACAAGTCCCAGGACAAAGCAAGGACCAGAACTGTACTACCTGCCTCCCTGCTCCTCCTACCTGCTGCAATGCGCATCTAGGACGACATTCTCAATCCTCTGAATAATTTCTACCATATCAATCTTTCCTTTGTCCTTCCAGGCATCTTCCAAAACTGACCCTGTCAACTGAAAAAACGCAGTTTCAGTAAAATAAAGAATTCAATAAACTACAGATACTCTAGAAATATATTAGTAGCAGTAAGCATTCTTTAAACAAGTTAAATATTCCCTATTGCTTGTTCTCTACCATCTACTACTCAGTTATCTCAATACTGTCTATGTTTTCCTCGATTGAGAGAAATTAAGGAACTATAGCAGAACTTTAATTACAAGTTTTGCGTGTCAATGACTATGTGGTATACACCCTATATGACTAAGATAGGCCATAAAGTTTTAATCAGTATGTCACTTTTTAAATATATTTTATTGATTATGCTATTAGTTATCCCACTTTCCCCCCTTCACTCCCCTCCACCCTGCACACCCCTTTCCACCTGCATTCTCCCCCCTTAGTTCATGTCCATGGGTTGTACATATAAGTTCTTTGGCTTCTACATTTCCTATAGCATTCCTAACCTCCCCCTGTCTATTTTCTACCTACTATTTGTGCTACTTATTCTCTGTACTTTTTCCCCCTCTCCCCCTCCCCCACTGATAACCCTCCATGTGATCTCTATTTCTGTGATTCTGTTCCTGTTCTATTGTTTGCTTAGTTTTTTTTTTTTTTAGGTTCAGTTGTTAATAGCTGTGAGTTTGTTGTCATTTTACTATTTATATTTTTGATCTTTTTCTTAGATAAGTCCCTTTAACATTTCATATAATAAGGTCTTGGTAATGTTGAACTCCTTTAATTTGACCTTAGACAAAGAGCACTTTGTCTGCCCTTCCATTCTAAATGACAGCTTTGCTGGATAGAGCAATCTCAGATGTAGGTCCTTGCCTTTCATGACTTCGAATACTTCTTTCCAGCCCTTTCTTGTCTGTAAGGTTTCTTCTGAGAAATCAGCTGATAGTCTAATGGGAACTCCTTTGTAGGTAACTGTCTCCTTTTCTCTTGCTGCTTTTAAGATTCTCTCCTTATCTTTAATCCTGGGTAACTTAATTATGATGTGTCTTGGTGTGTTCCTCCTTGGGTCCAACTTCTTTGGGACTCCCTGAACTTCCCTTCCTGGACTTCCTGAAAATCTATTTTCTTTGCCAGATTGGGGAAGTCCTCTGCATTATTTATTCAAATAAGTTTTCAATTTGTTGCTCTTCCTCTTCTCCTTCTGGCACCCCTATGATTCGGATGTTGGAACGTATCAAGATGTCCTGGAGGTTCCTCAGCCTATCTTTTTTTGAATTCTTGTTTCTTCATCCTTTTCTGGATGAATATTTCTTTCTTCCTTCTGCTCCAAACCGTTGATTTGAGTCCAGGTTTCCTTCCTGTCACTGTTGGTACCCTGTAGATTTTTATTTATTTCACATAATGCTACTTTCATTGCTGCCTTGTCTTTTTTATGCTGTTGAAGTACCCAGTGAGTTCCTGGAGCATCCTGATAACCAGTGTTTTGAACTGTGTATCTAACAGGTTGGCTATCTTGTTGTTGCTTAGTTGTATTTTTTTATGGAGCTTTGAACTGTTCTTTCATTTGGGCCTTTTTTTTTTTTTTTTTTGTCTCAGCACACCTGTTACTAGTAAGGGGCGGGGCCTTACGTGTTCACCAGGGTGGGGCAACCCACATCGCTGGGTTGTGATGCTATACGTGGGGCAGGGGTCCGAAAGGGAACAATGCCACTTCCCCTACTACCCACAAGCAAAGTGGGCCCTTCTGATGCCGATTCCCAGGTAGGTGGACTTGTGTACATTCTAGGACCGTGGGTCTCTCCAAGGAACTCTCCTATGAGGCTGGGAGTTCATGCCTCCTGCAGCCGCCTCAACCCCCGCAAGGTGTTTTCAATCAGTGGGTTGAGGCTTTATTTCCTGGTGCTAGAGCCTCTGGTTATGGGTTTTTGTCTCCTCCCCTAGTTGTTCCTCCAGGTTTATCTGTGTGCAAATGTGGGACCACCCAGTCTGCAATCTGCTGCCTCGCCGGGTCCGCCAGCTGCCACTTTGCCAAGAGTCCTCTCCACCTGGCTGCCCGCCTTCACCCCTCCTTCCAGTCTGGATAAATGTTTCTTCTTTTACTCCTTGATTGTCAGACTTCCAGACAGTTTGATTTTTCTGTCAGTTCTGGTTGTTTTTAAATTTGTTGTTGTCCTTCTTTCGCTTGTGCGAGGAGGCAGAGTGTGTCTACCTATGCCTTCATCTTGGTCGGAAGTCCAGTATGTCACTTTTTGATATATGCAGGGTGTAATAAATATTGAAGCTTTCAATTAAAACAAAAACTTCAGGAAAAAAATAGGTTAAGGATATAAACAAGTAATACACAGAAACTAAAAATATGTGTAATAAACATGAAGAAATGCTTCCCTTCGCTAGTGATCAGGAAAATGCAAGTTGAAATGAGGTTTTCATTTTCACTCATCACCTACAACAGAACCAAACCCAGGACTGACTGCACCCACCACTGCGAAGGGTGTGGGTGGAAAGAGGTATACGCACTCACTGCTGGTGGGCACACCCTCTGGTTGAGTGTTTGGAAGAGAAATTTGGCATCACAAAAGGTCCCCAACTTATTTTAGACTTATAATTTTTATAATTTTTTAAAACTTTGCAATGGTTGAAAAACAATAAACATTCAGTAGAAACTACGTTGAATTCCGGTCTTTCCCCAGGCTGGCAGGACGTGGCACAATCCTCTCACAGGATGCTGGACGGTGGCTGAGAGATACACTTCCTGGGCGGGTCCTTCATCACAGGGGTGAGACACGGAGTCTGCTGTGTTTCTGTGCGTTACATGACTGTCCAACGCAGCCTAACACAAGTGTTCTGAGCACATTCAGGGTAGGCTTGGCTAAAGCTCTGCTGTTTGGTAGGTCAAGTGTATTAAATGCATTTTCAACTCACAATATTTTCAGCTTACAATGGGCTTACTGGGATGTAACCCCATCATCCTAAGTCAAGGAACATGTGTACTCATCAAATTAGGGTACACACACTCTCTGGTCCACCAAACCTACATGCAGGAATTTAACCTTCATAAATAACTGCACATAAAATGACATGATTATTGACAGTGCTACAGAGAAATTGCCAAACTGAAAACACCCCACAGCTAGATGACAGAATGGATAAACAACATGCGTGTATAAATAATCGCATACTGGAAGCTACTGCAGAAAGTAAATCAATGCCACACAGAGACCCAAGATCTTCAGTAAGTAGTAAAAACCAAGTTCCAACACAGGAAGACTATACTTATGAGAGCACATCTACAGCACGGGAAAGGAAGAGGTAGAGTGAAGGATCTCTACTTTCCACTTCTAAGATCTGCTTCTTACATTACATAAGTATATACCGCTTTCCAACATTAAATCAGAGAAGAAAGTAAAATGTCAACATTTAACTCAAAGTAATAATACTTTCTCCAAATTATACATGAAAGGAGAACAATTACACTTTAAGGAAAGAAAAGTAAAACCTACCTTCAGTAATTTGACCGCACAAATCAAGTTGTCATCCACAGGGTTAGAAAAGAGGGCATTCAGCAGCTCCCGCAGACCGACCTGAAGAATATCTGCTCTTGTAACCTGGCCATTTGTTCCTTTGATCTTTTGGGACAAAAGATAATCAAACAAGTGTGCCAAAGCATAATACAGATACACAAATGGTCTGACGAAGTGCTGGTATTTTATGTTAAAACAGACGTCACAGGAACACACACTGGTATCTTCGCAAAATTACTTACTTTACCTGTAACTACGTTTCTAACAAGACTAGTAAACTATAGGTAAAATTTTTCATTTACCACATATAACATACAGTCCAGATAATGTAAGTCTCCTTGAATGTTCCTGCTTCGTGAAGCACCTCCAGTTTATTAAGCTACCACCTTTTTTGGGAACACACAATTTTACTCTGCTTTTTGTAACTATTTAAAATACTCTGATTTTGCATGATAATGGTTTACATGCCTTGGCTCTCCAGCTGGAAGAACACCAGGTTCCAGAGCCTGATCTGTCCACTGTCCACAACCCTCCCCCGCACCCCCACCCCCACAGAGCACCGGTGCTTCCAGAGGGGACACACCGGCATTCTTACAATGGCTGTCCATTCAAGGCACACTTCAGACTGTGCGCTTATTCTGACTTATGTAGCAAACTGAAAAAGATTAAGACATGGAATTTTATAAAATAAGCCCCTTGTGATAAAAAGTGGTAGTCAATTAGGACCTAGATTGGACACAGACCTTTAGATGCACTGACACATCTATTCGGTAGTGGATTCATGTGTCTTTTCAGTGGTGTTTATGGTACTAAGTCCTCGATTCATGGTTTAAAAAGACAAACCTGTATCCGAGACTAGTCAAAACACAAATCACACACATCCATTACAAAGTAATAGCCAACACTTAAGTTTCCTATTAATAAGCATATGTTCAAGTAAACCACCAATTTGCAAACAAGTTTAGCTGTATACTTTGTACAAATGCATTTTATGTGGAAGATGAATACGTAACAGGACCAAAAACGAATCTGAATGAATTAGGTGAAAAAAAAACAGAAATTCTAGTCTCCCTCCACCTCCTCACTCAAAGCCTTGTGTTCTGTAGGTCAAGCTGCTTTTCAGGCCACCATCTGAATGTCAACATAGTACGTGTTAACATTCCTGATGCAAGAATTCAAAAGAGCAGGAATGTCTACATTTCAAAAGCTTAAACATGCACCGAACACCATGGCTTTGCACAAGTACATGAAGAATTTAAAACTACTTCCCAGCACCTCGCCCACGAACAGGAAAACACGTGTCCCTCTGGAGTCCAGGCGCCACCATGAGTGGGCACTGAAGTGTTATTTTCTCTCTCTCCCATTTCACTCTTAATGCTGTAAAAGTATAGTGTAAACACAAATTCCTTCCTGAGATCCCAGTGTTCTCAAAAGTACTTATCAGAAGAAAATGTCTCCTCACCTCCAGGTTAAGGTAAAGTTCTCCCAGAAAGAGCACAAATGCATGGAATCGTTTTCGAGTTGCTTCATCCCCCTTTGCAGCTTGATCTTTAAGTTCATATTCAGTCCGACATCTAATAAAGATAAATCTTTTATAATCTCACACTGCTTTGTTTTGTAAATAGTCAAACAAGATGACCGCTGGCCAGTTTGGCTGTCCACAAGCAACACAGAGACGAGTTAACGAGCCGGCACCCAGCCTTCCCATGACAGAAAGTGGACCTGTCTACTATAGAGGCCAGACTGCGCATCATCTTTTCATAGTAAGACACCTAGTTTTAAGAAACTTGTAAGAATAGTAGAAAACAAACCTATCAGACCAAGCTATAGTAAGTTTAAACAAGACAGTTTTATGAGGCTCATATATCCTGGCACTGATTGTACAAAACCAAGCTGTCTCTGTAAAGTGGTCTGCTCTTTCTGAAAATATTAACTTTGACACAGATATTAAGCCCATTATCCTCGTAATTTCCATTATATAAATCAGAGAAGGAGAAATAAGGTGAAAAAAATGCCCAATTGAATAGACACACAGAAAGCAATTAATTTGGTCTCTACTTCTAGAGTCAAATTAACTTATTTTCCCCTGACTTGGTCCATTTGCCTTACACAGTAACAAAAAGAAACTGTCTTCTTAGAGCTTTACAGACATAGTTCCTACAAGATTCCTAAAATCATCATAACAATCCCCGATCAGTGTGGTTCAGCTGGTTGGAGAGCTGACCCACAGACTGGGAAGGTCAAAGGTTCGGGCCCCAGTCAGGGCAGCTGGTCCATGTTTCTCTCCCTCCTTTCCCTTCTAAGATCAATAACTATGTCCTTGGACAGGCAAGGAAAAAGTAAATAAAAATCATTGCAACAAGCCTGTCACTGCCTGTGTCAGTGAATAATGTCAGCTGCTGCTAATGTCAATTTTTAAAATGGACTTTTAAAATGTTTACCATTTTAGTGTTAAATGTTTTTTTCTTATCTTCATTATTAAGGTGGTGATAAGCAGGAAAGTTGTGTTTTATAAAATTGATCTCAACAGTTCTTTTTTTTTTGTGCTTTACATCTTCATGACAATTTTTTAAAAATTTTATTTTAATTGCTGTTCTTATACAGTTTTCTGTCTTCTACTCCCATCCCATCCCAGCCCACCACCCCAGCCCTCCCCAGCTCCCTCCCATTCCCCCCCGCCCCAGCTTTTGTCCATGTGTCTTTCATACTTGTTGCTCTAAACCCTTCCCCTTTTCCCTGGATATTCCTATCCCTCTCCTCTCTTGTTCTCAATTTCAGTGTCTTTGGCTATATTATGCTTGTTT
>PVKU01007730.1:0-83253 GCA_004027475.1 Anoura caudifer | reverse complement strand
TTATAACTTCCAAATGTTTATTGTACGAGAACTGCCCTTTTAAAATTGACACAGTGATTAAAATTTAAAATGTGAGCCGAGACTCTTCTCCAATAAATAGGCTGGATCTGAGCATACATCTGTCCAGCAAAAATCTTCTAAGCAAGCAGACACACATTTCTTTGCTTGTATTGAAAAAGTAAAGGTGACATTTATACCATTCAATAATTTTTCTCTCCATCTGTTTATTCAATGGTGAGATTTAAGCTGGCAAATGCTGCACACACATTGATACTGCTCCTAGGCTATCTTTCAAATATTCAGCTATTAAATGGATATATCCAGAGTCTTGATAACACAAATTTCTTATAAATTTCAGTTTCAAAAAAAAAGCACCCCTTCAAAGAGAGAAGAATCATGAAAGCAGAACCTCCCAAGTTCCAGCAGTTTATCTCACTAACAGACCTTCCCGTTTCAAAGATTCTAACGTGTTGTTCTAACTACTTTCCTCACTTCCAAATCATATATATAACTTTCTTCACATTTGAGTAGAAATGAATTGTAGTTATTCAAAACCATTTTCTCAGTAACTACATAGGAAAAAAAGCCCCAAAGCGTAATAGAATAGCCATAGTAACTCCATCTTTATGCTATTCAAAGAGCATAGAGATTTAGAGAGCTAATTTCTATAGCAATATAATATTTTATTTAAATATAATTGAAACCAACTTAGATGTAAACCAGACACACAGATTTTAATTTTTCCTCTCCCTTACCTTGCTTTCCTCTATGCAAATTCTAGTCACAGTGGCCATCTTGTTTCTTGAACATGCCAAGGTAGATTTTAACAAGTTTTTAGGACATTTATCACCAGCTGATCCCTGTCCTTGGAATACTCTTTCCATATTTTTATATACGTGACTTTCTCAATTCAAAAGTTGCCTCTTCAAGAGTACTTTCCTGATTGTTACTCTTAACACAGTGCCCTGTTTTATTTTTCTTCAGAGCACATAACAGTGCACTTACAAATGCTCCTTGATTTATAGTAGGGTTACATCCTGATAAACCCATTGTAAGTTAAAGATGTGGTAAGTTGAAAATGCGTTCAACCTGCTGAACATCATAGCTTAGCCCAGCCTACCTTAAAGGTGCCCAGAGCCTTTACATTAGCCTACAGTGGGCAATTACCTTGAGTTTCATCTGAAACTCAGAGTAACTGCCTTTCTCACCAGAAGCAGGAGACACAGATGAGCAGTTAACAGACATGGTGGATGTGAAAACATAAAGATAATATTCAAAAAATGCTGGCAACACAGGGTACTGCAGAGTATTGGTTGTTTACCCTAGTGGTCTTGGCCCTGAAAGGGAGCTGCCCTGGCTGCCTCTGCCCAGCATTGCAGGAGTATCATACCACGTATCTGCCACTGGAGACGATCAAAATTCAAAACATAAAAGTATGGCTTCTAGAGAATGCCTATCACTTCCACACCATTGTAGAGTTGAAAAATTATAAGTCTAAACCATCATAAGTCAGGACTGTCTGTATTTTTCTTTAAAATAAAAACATTCTCCCTCTACTAGAATGTATTCAGCCTGATAGAAGGGGCTTCTGTGCCCTGGCTGGTGTAGCTCAGTGGATTGAGCGTGGGCCTGCGAACCAAAGTACTGCGGTTCGATTCCCAGTCAGGGCACATGCCTGGGTTGCAGGTCAGGTCCCAGCAAGGGATGCACCAGAGGCAACCATACATTGATATTTCTCTCCCTCTCTCCTTCCCTTCCTCTCTAAAGATAAATAAATAAAATCTTGTAGAAAAAAAAGAAGGGGCTTCTGTTTTCATTATTTCCTTTTATGTAAAGAAGTACTTGTAATATAGTAGGTGCTCAGTAAATACTTGATGAATAGATGAATGAATTACATTTGTCAACCAGACTTCAGGTGTCTCCTAAGCTTTCTTTATTGAAGTTTAATTCCAACATCTTTTGTTTCAAGTGGGGGTCTAAGCTAATCACTTTAAATCATGGTGACCACACTTAAATCATCTGTGTTCTGCTTTTCAGGTAAATAAAAGGTATGTGGGTTTTTTTGTTTTTGTTTTTGTTTTTTTTTTTAATTTCCAAAGCCTAAGTCTTACTTATGTGTGAGGAAAAGAACATTGACATCACTGGGTAAAATAAATTTGACTCTCTTCACTCTCTAATTGTTCTAATTGTCACTCTCCTATGGGAGACAAAATGCTTATTGCATCTGCACATGTCAATTTAGAATATTTAAACATTTAAATGTTTGAGTAAAGATAATAATAATTTTTTCTTATCATTTAGGAATCTACAAAAATCCTGAGAAAATAGGAAGGTCTCAGCACTTTGTAAATGTTTCTTGTTATCAAAGCCTGTCGCCATTTGGGTGCTTTAAGAGAGGACACCAGTTGCTAAAAGTTAAGGGGTGTAAGGGGCCTCAAAATCATCTAGGCTAACTACTCTCAGTATTTTCACCTTCTGTGTAAGCTTTCTTCCAAGTGATTGTCTTGTGAGACTATGCCTGGCCACCTTTATTTGGATTCATGATTTTAGATAGTAAATTCTGTCGTGATTTTAGATAGGAAGTTCTATTTTTTAACAATTTTGATTGTAAAAAAATGTCTTACGTTAAATGGTTACATGTTTTTTTCTGAAGAGTACTTCAATTTATTACATTTATATTACATGGCACATACTGAACAATTTTATTTCTTATTACCAAAAAAATTTTCCTTAAATATTCCTATTATGAAAACAATAAAGGTTTATTATAAAAATTCAAATAACATAAAAAGATACAAAATAAAAACTCTCCTTCCTCACTCCACCTTAGTACTACTCATCAGAAGTAGCCACTATCAAAGTTTTCATGGTGATCCTTTGAGAAAATTCTCACTTAAAAAACATATATCTATTGATACAGATAGAAATTATGTAGATTTTAAACTACAAGTTAGGGTATAAAATGTACACTATTCTGATCTTTTTATTTTACAATTGAGTCCTATTACCCATGAAAATATACAGATCTACTTCATTCATTTTGTTAGCTGCAGAGTATTTCATTGGAAAAATACTTATTGATAAGTTTCCATCTTGATGTAAAATATGTGCAGGATCAATTTTTTGAAAGGATTTGTTGGATCATTTTTAAACTTATTTCCCAGAAAGAATTTTGTTTTTTTTTTCTTTTAGAAACAATTAACTAGTAATGTATTCTGAAATGATATAACACAATTACTTTTTTTCAAGTTTCATAGCAAGTTTCTCTTTGAAAGAAGAAAGAATGAAATAAGCATGTTGTGCCTGAGATGCAAACTTCTTTCATTTTTAGAAAAACAAGATGATATTGTCAACATTGAAATGGTTAGCACCATTAAACCTGGCAAATGAGTCAGACGTGTGTGTGTGTGTGTGTGTGTGTATATATCACATTGGAAAAATAGCATGTTTTTACAGTAAAATTATAAAAGATTCATTGTTTGAGAAGTGACTGGTATTTTATTTTAGTGGATTTCACAATAAACTTCTAAAAATGCATCCACTTTTATAATTCTACAATAAAAATCTTTTTAATTTTAAATAAATTTAAAAGTTGCAAATATAGTCTAGAGAATTTACACATAGTTTTTCAGTTTTCCCCTTACATCGCTTTCAGTTCCACAGTCCAGTCAGGATCCCACACAACATTAGCTGTGTCCCCTTGGGTCTTCTCGAAGTTGGGACCGTTCCTTGGTCTTCCCTCGTCATTCACAATTTGGTGCCATTCATGACTACTGGTCAGCTGTTTTGTTAGAATGTCTTTTAATTTGGTCTTGTCTGATATTTTCTCATTATGAGAGTGAGATTATGTAAGTATTTTGGCCACAAAACTGCATAAATGATGTGTCCTTTTCACTGCATTATAACAAGGGGAAATTATTTTTACAGACATTAAAACATGAGGTGTCAACTTCGATCACATGGCTAAGGTGGTGGTCACTAGGTTTCTCCAGTGTACATTTACTATTTTCTCTTTGTAACTGATAAATATCTTGATGGAGATATTTTGAGTTTATGCAAATGTTCTGTTTCTTCTCAAACTTTTATCCACTCCATTTTTCCTCCACCATGTATCTTGCTTGCAACAATTATGATTATATTTACCTAATGGTCATTTTGTATTTCCTTCAGTTTTTCTACAGTTATTAATTAGAATTCTTATGTAAAAAAGGGCTGCTACTTCATTTAGTTATTTACTCAATTAGTCATTTATATCAATATGTAGTCATGGATATTTATTTTATTCTAAAGGTTACAATCAAATACCATCATTATTTATTTTGTTCCTCAAATTACTCCAAATTTGGCTATTGGGAGCATAACAAAATATCAGAGATTGGGTGATTTAAACAACAGAAATCAATTGCTCACAATTCTGGAGGTTAGAAGTTGAATGTCAGAGGGTAGGCAGCTTTGATTTCTCCCAAGAACTCTCCCCTTGTCTGACAAATGGCTGTCTTCTCATCGTGTCCTCACATGGCCTTTTTTCTGTGCATGCACATCCCTGTGTCTCTCTCCTCATCAGGACACTAGTCCTAGGGCCCCACCTTTATGACCTCACTAAACCTGAATTACCTCCGTAAAAGTCCTATCTCCAAATAGAGTCTAATTGGGAGTTAGAACTTCAACACATGAATTCAATGCATATCAGCACTTATTTGTTTTCAAGGGTCTTTGATCAGCAATCAAAGTTGGCTGCCACTAATAGCCTCTCCTTCTATACTGGCCATCTGTTTCTTCTAAGGCTGTCTTGTTTTCCTGATTCCTCATTCTGCTTTCTCTCTCCACCTCTCCATAGTGCGAAAGGGCAATGATAACACTCTCACACTCTTCACTCTCTTCAGTCATTTTTATTGCAAGTGGAGTCATTCTTTGAGTCCTTCTGGGCCTGCTGATTCTAAGGAGACTGCATGATGTGAAAAATTAAAAGGTATTGATATCTTCTCAGAAAGCTTTCTTGATTGGTACAAATTTCATTGGATTCGGCAGTTCTCAGTCATAGATTGTGGGTTTGCTGTGCCTCCCTATTTTTATTGTAGATGGAGTTTTCTCCTCTGATTTCCATCTGCTTTGTTGTTTTTAGTTGGCTTTAAGAAGAGCGGGGTGAGATGCCTTTACATGGCCATTATCTTTAATTACAGATGAATTAAGTCATTCATTATTATCTTTAATATTATGGAAGTTCTAAAGAGATGACTGTGGATATTAATGGACATTACATACTAATAAATTTAAAAACTTTCCTTTAAGTATTTGTGTTAAACATAATAATAATTAAAATAAGAACTACCAACATCTATTGAACTCTTATTCAATGCCAGGTATTTTGCCAAGTATCCGTAAGAAAAACCTAATTTACTTTATAACCACCTTAAAACTGACATAACAGTATTGTATTTTACAAATGGGAATACTTGTTCAAGGCCACCAAAGTGATAAATGTTAGAACTGAATATTAAACAATGTTCTACCTGAATCACATACTCTCAATCCCAATGTTATAGAGATTATCTTCATGTTCAGAGAAACTTCTCTTGTAACAAACTATAGAAATGATCCTGAAAGTATAGTTTTGTAGAAATTGTTTTTAGAAGAATAAGCACAAGCCACAAAAGAAAGAAGTACAGAAGAAACAATAACAACAACTGAACACACGTCAATGTTTTATAATACTATTCTCTTAACTGATTATTCTATTTCAAATAATATCACTACAATATATGTTAACTAATTTTATAAACATGCTCATAAAATATAGAATAAAAGAAACATATATGTCATGTCACTATATAATTTTTCACTTATAAAAGCAACAGGTTGACTCTACTGTGAGTGGCCGGTTCGTTTCAGTTAGTTACTTCTTTATACAGGAAATGAAACCCAGGCACTAGTTACTATACACTAATATGGCCAATACAGACTGATACAGTTTTCTCTCATGCCCAAATATCTATTAACATGGAGAAAATCTGGATTATCTGGTATGGAATGGGCAAAAATGAGTTAAGCTTTATATGCTGGGTGATTGAATGTATCCTTGGATCAGTCTACCAAGCTTTAATTGAACTACAAATCCAATAGTAATTGGACTAGAATTCTAGTCCACAACAGAAATATTCTAAGTTTTAGTTAATGAGTAGATGTGAGTGGAGACTTCTGCTTACATTAATGGCATCCTTTGACTAAGATCTAAAAACTATGGCACTGTAGTATTTAAAATGAACAGTTATGTAATAATTAGGCAGTAGCCACTTTGTGTTCAATGAGACTAGAAAATTAAAAGGTAACATTTGAATATTTTAAAATAACATAAGTCGTCATCTGTATTTTATGTTCTTCAAGGCTATATATTTCTTCACATATATTAATGCATTATTAATTACATAGTAGTTGCTAAATATTCATTTTATTTGTATGTATGAATGGTTGGTCTTTGAAGGAAGTGGATTAGTAGATGAGGTATATAATAAATTCCATTCATTATAAAAATTATATTAGTTGATATGAAGTGTGTTTACAAATTAAGAGGATGTATACTAGTTAGTGCTGCAGTTGTTACTTGTCAACATTTTCAACTGTTATTTTGAATGACCTCATTGGGTTAGAATCACCAAAATTAGTTAAGCCACAGGTAAATTCGCTTAACATTCTCACCTTGACAATGTTAAGATTTGAAAGCTGTGAAATTTATTTCTGAAATATTTTTTAAAGTGTTATTATTTAAAATATTTACATTTACTGAAAAGTGAACCAACTATATGGGAAAACACATTTTCCAATGACACCTCGGACAAGGGTTTGATCTCCAAAATATTTAAAGAACTCACATGACTCCACTCCAGGAAGACAAAAAAACCCAATTAAAAAATGGGCAAAAGACTTGAACAAACACTTCTCCAAGGAGAACATACAGAGGGCCGGCCCAGAGACATATGAAAAGATGCTTGGCATCACTAGCCATCAGAGAGATGAAAATTAAAACAACAATGAGATACCACTTCACACCAATAAGAATAGCCATAATAAACAAATCAACAAAGAAGTATTAGAGAGGATGTGGAGAAAAGGGAAAACTAGGCACTGTTGGTGGGAATGCAGACTGTTGCAGCCACTGTGGAAAACAGTATGGAATTTCCTTAAAAAACTAAAAATGGAACTGCCTTTTGACCCAGCATTTCCACTGCTGGGATTATATCCTAAGAACCCTGAAACACCAATCCAAAAGAACCTATGCACCCCGATGTTCATAGCAGCACAATTTACAATAGCCATGTGCTGGAAAAAACCTAAGTGCCCATCAGTGAATGAGTGGATCAAAAAACCATGGTACATTTACACAATGGAATACTATGCAGCAGAAAGAAAGAAGGAGCTCCTACCCTTTGCAACAGCATGGATGGAACTGGAGAGCATTATGCTAAGTGAAATAAGCTGGGCAGTAAAAGACAAATACCATATGATCTCACCTTTAACTGGAACATAATCAATAAAAGAAAAAAAGCAAGCAAAATATAACTAGAGACACTGAAATTAAGAACAATCTGACAGTAACCAGAGGGGAGGTGGGAGGGGATGATGGGGGGAAGGGTTTTCAGGAACTACTACTATAAAGGACACAAGGACAAAAACAAGGGGGAGGATAAAAGCAAGGGAGGGTGGTGGGGTGAAAATTCAGACAACTGTAATTGAACAACAATAAAATAATTTTTTAAAAAGAAGCATGAATAAATAATAAAACAATCCTAAAAAATATATTTACATTTACAAATGCACACACAATTAAAGATAAACATAACTTAGTAGATCCAAGTGACAAAATTATAGAGGAGTGGTAATGGTGCATTGCTAGGTATTGGGGTGGGAGGGAAGATGGAGAGGTATGTGACTATAAAGGGTAGCATGACATCTTTCTTTGTGGCAATGTAATTGCTTTGTATCTTTTAAAAATATATTTTATTGATTATGCTATTACAGTTGTCCCATTTCTCCCCAATCATTCCCCTCTACCATGCACACCCCCTCCCACCCACATTCCCCTGCTTTAGTTCATGTCCATGTGTATTAAGTTCTTTAGCTTCTACATTTCCCACACAATCTTGCCCTCCCCCTGTCTATTTTCTACCCACTGTCTTTGCTACTTATTCTCTGTACCTTTTCCCCCTCTTTCCTTCTCCCACTCCCCTGTTGCTAACCCTCCCTGTGATCTCCATTTCTGTGGTTCTGTTCCTATTCTAGCTGTTTGCTTAGTTTGCTTTTGTTTTAGGTGTGGTTGTTAATATCTGTGAGTTTGCTGTCATTTTACTATCCTATTTTTTATCTTCTTTTTCTTAGATAAGTCCCTTTAACATTTCATATAATAAGGGCTTGGTGATCATGAACTCCTTTAACTTGACCTTATCTGACAAGTACTTTATTTTCACTTCCATTCTAAATGATAGCTTCTCTGGATAGAGCAATCTTGGATGTAGGTCTTTGACTTTCATGACTTGGAATACTTCTTTCCAGCCCCTTCTTGCCTGAAAGGTCTCTTTTGAGAAATCTGCTGACAGTCTGATGGGAACTCCTTTGTAGGTGACTGTCCCCTTTTCCCTCACTGCTTCTAGAATTCTCTCCTTTATTTTCATCTTGGCTAATGTAATTATGAGGTGCCCTGGTGTGTTCCTCCTTGGGTCCAACTTCTTTGGAACTCTCTGAGCTTCCTGGACTTCCTGGAAGTCTATTTCCTTTGCCAGATTGGGGAAGTTCTCCTTTATTATTTGTTCAAATAAGTTTTCCACTTTTTGCTCTTCCTCTTCCCCTTCTGGTACCCTTATAATTCGGATGTTGGGACATTTAAAGATGTCCTGGAGGTTCCTAAGCCTCTCCTCATTTTTTTTTTTTTTGAATTCTTGTTTCTTCCTTGTTCTTTGGTTGTTTCTTTCTTCCTTCTGGTCCACACCATTGATTTGAGTCCCAGTTTTCTTCCCATTTCTATTGGTTCCCTGTGCATTTTCCTTCATTTCACTTATTGTAGCCTTCATTTGTTCACCTAATTTGTGAGCAAAATCAACCAATTCTGTGAGCATCCTGATCATCAGTGCTTTGAACTGTGCATCTGATAGGTTGGCTATCTCTTGGTCACTTAGATAAATTGGCTCTGGGGCTTTGATTTGTTCGCCAGTTTGAGCCATTTGGGGGGGGTTCTTTTGGCCTGGTCGTGGCTGTTACATAATGAGGGGTGGAGCCTTAGATGTTCCCCAGGGCAGGGCAGCCCAGTTGCTGGTTAGTGATGCTATATGTAGGGGCAGGGTCTGAGAGGGAACAATGGTGCTTGTTCTGCTCTCTCTCAGATTCCGGTTCCTTCTGCGCTTCCACTTCTGGATTATCTGAGCACGAATGTGGGACCACCTAGTCAGTCAGCAGCCTTGGACGATCTCACTGAGTCTGCACCATTGCCACCCCATGCCTGGGGTCTGTTAGCCCCCATCTGTGCACCTGGGATCTGCTAGCCACCACCTGCATGCCTGGAGTCTTCCAACTGCTGCTGCCTGTGCACCCGGGTCTGCCAACCTCCGCTTCTTCCTGCTGCGACTCCACCCTTCTTACCGGTCTGGATGAATGGTTGTTGGACTTCTGTACAGTTCAATTTTCAGTTCTATCAGTTCTGGTGGTTTCTTGTTTCTAAATCTTTGTTGTCTTTAATTTTCATTGTGTGAGGAGGCACAGTGTGTTCACCTACGCCTCCATCTTGGCCAGAAGTCTAATTGCTTTGTATCTTGAATGTGATGGTAACTGTAGAAATCTACACATGTAATACACATGTTCCGAGTGGCACATGTAATAAAATGGCACAGACACGTTGCATCAATGTCAAGTTTTTGGTTGCGATAGTTACATAAGATGTGGTCATTGGGAGAAACTCGGTGAATGACACACAGGACCTCTCTACTATTTTTGCATCTTCTTGTAAATTTATAACTATTTCAAAGTAAAAGTATAAAAAATGATTTAGCAGAGTTAATATTGACTTGTACAATAGTTGTATGTGTTCTCTCACCGTTTACATTTAAATCTTTTCTACAATTCTAGTTTGAATGACGCTATTTACAAGCTGTGCATGTTTGGGCTTTTGACAAGCAGTTGCAAGTGGCATATCAACTCATCAGATGCATCGCATACTCTTGTTTTTAAGTGATGAACACATGGCATTCAATCTGATATTTTTCTTTGGAGGGCAGAATTTCGCAAGTGTTTTGATGGAAACACTGTTGTGACACTTGCTCCTTTCTACCTTTATTGCAAATATGGCTTTATATATTTCACCAGTGCAATAAAAAATGTGAAATACTGGAGTTGTCCTGATTTTATCTAGTTTCTCTGTGATGTCAAGTATACTCTGAAGCAATACATCAATATTCTGTTATCCAAAGTTTCTTTCTTGTGTTCCTACATATTATACTTAGGTGAGCGGTGTAGATCTTCTTCACAATGCATAATTAATGCTGGAAGGCACATTGCTGAGATCTTTTTATATATATCTGAAAGTGGATGAGAAAGATATTACAATTTCCTTGCCCTGTCTGTCTCTGTCAATGTTAGCAATTGTCCACAGGCAAATGTCCATATCGTTGTTCCCATTTTCATTTCCATATCCTTAAAAACTAGTGAAATTGCACATTTTAACATTTATTTCCATTTATGTTTCCTTTTTAAATTGCCTCTTTGTAGTAATTTGCCCTTTTTTCCTACTTAGATAATATTTTTCCCAGTGGACTTAAGGAGCTGCTTCTGTGTATTAATGTGGAGCTTTTGTTGTATATGTTGCAAATATTCCTTGTAGTGTACCTTCTGTGGCAGGAGAAAAACCATGGTGTGTTCACAGAATTGAAAAAAAAAAAAACAAGCAAGCAAACCTGTTGTAATTGATGCATAGAGAGTGAAGGGGAATAAGAGCAAAGAACATCAGAGATATAGAAAAACATAGGCTGTGTAAAGATTTTTAGTTTTTATTCTAAAGCAGTGAGCAGTCATTGAAATGTCTTAAGTTGGGCATGTAGTTGAGATGAAGTATGGAAATGACGGTGGTGTTGTAATTGAAGTTTATCGTAAAAATCTTTTAAAAACAATCTATCGAAACTCTTAGCAAAGAAAATGGACTATAATAAAGAATAACAAATTTTGAGTTATTGTTAATACAAATATAATGATTATTCTTCCCATTGGGCCACAAGAAGACTCTGAAATCTGTGAAGCTAAATAATTACTCCAATGCCACAGCTATAAAGAACCACAGACAGCTTATTCTCATTCTGATATCCAGAGTGTGTGCATGTTTGCAGTGAGCAATCTGTGAACGCACAACACAAATCTAGTCAGGGGAGTGATCCTGTTAAAACCAAAGCATCAGGAGTATTGAGAACAAAACTCAATCATGGTTTGGGTCACTCTCATAGGGGTCATAACAAGTGCATGTGATTGGTGTATTGGAGGCCAAAAGACTCAGTTAGAACAGCATTTACGCAGAATAGGGTGGGAAAGCAATACTATCCTCATTAGAGAGTTAGTCTGCCAGGGTTTACAAGTGCCATTTTTCAAAATTAAATAATCTACAAACTTTGTGTTCAAAAACTACCCATACTTTGTTGGCCCTCAATAAATACTAGCTGACCTACTCACAGATAAACACCTCCATAAATGGATAAACATTTCTAAGTGAATTGCAGCCATATATTTAAAGAGGCAGTACCAGATCTACGTTTGTAAACTAGGGATTAAATATACTAGAAACATAGCAATAATGCAGTAGTAAAAAATATCTTTCTAATTTGTGAGTTCCTTGAATAAGAAATGAAGATAAAGTCCAGTAATTATTAAAATATCCCCAATAAATTTTCATAAAGTAAACTTACACTACAAAAAAGGGTGCTTTTCCAAGATTAGGAATTAATCCACTTTTGTAACTTCAAGTCTTTACCCCAACTATCAATTAATTTGTAAGTAAGGGGCCAGTGATGTGGTGTGATGTAGTTTTTGAGAAGGACGTGTATAAAGAAACAGCTGACAAAGACAAAACTAAATATCAACAAGTGGACATTTGATTACTCCACCTCCTCTCAGTTTTCATTATGCTAAACTCTCATTAAATATCCTTACCTAAATAATTTAACTGAAATGTAGCAACACTTTGACTAACAATCTTGAGTCAAATATTTTCTAGTGTTATGAACTTAAGCAAGACTGAACCTTTCTGGGTTTGATATGTTTTCATTTCAACAATGGAAATAATTCATTACACAATTTCTTTAAAATATTTTTAAAGATATGTGTAATATTTGCTACTATGCTGGGTATATTGTGGCTATAAGTCTAATTTGCTATATCATTTAATAATTAAGAATGATGGTTACAAATTTCCCAGTTACAAAGTTCATTTAGCATCATCTTTCTTGATAATGGGATGGTGGTGGGGCAGCTAAGAGACAGGATGAGGCAGTAGTCTATGGAGAAAAGGACAAGTCTGGCTGGAAGGAGGGTACTGCTTCTGGGTTCACATAGGCTGAATGTTTGAAACGTGTAAAATTGCTCGGGCCAGACCCAAAGCAGAAAGTGAAGACCACAAAACCGCCACAAGCTCACCTTAAGGGGAGGGCAAAGGGAGTAAATAACCTTAAGGAAGAGTTAAGAGGAAAGTTAAACCCTGGAATGAGGATATGACCCAGACTATTTTGTTAAAGTTCAAAGAAAAGAATTTTGATGCTGTTGTTATTTCTTTAGGAATTTGGAAGTCCCATTCCTACAAGTTGGGCAGCATGTAGATATCAGTCATGCCCAAGAACAAAGAACTTTTTCAGCAGTCACAATCACTTCCAAGTACTACTTCATTTTCTACAGAGGTTAGAGATTATATCTAAGAAGGACTATAATACTACAGTGACTTATTTCAAAGGTTGATCCAAGTAGTATGACTTGTGAGTAGCACATTGATAGGGTACTAATGAATACTGTTAATGGGGTAAAAAGTGTCTCCTAAATGTCTAAATCATGCTCTTTCTATAGGCATTCCCTCACTTCTCTTTCAGCAGAAATGGGGTTAAGATTGAACAGAAGGTGCAAACCTACTGTATTAGGCATCAATTTGTCATCTAAAACTATTTCTTAGAGTTCTTAATAATTCTGTGAGAAGCTATTTTAGACTAAATTTAGTTGAGAAAATTGATATTTAGAGAAAAAAAGTAACAGGTTCAATATTAAATAACAAGTAAGAGGTAAAATTCGAACCTAAGACTGTTGAAAATTCAGGAAGACATGCCATGTTTCCAAGTGAAAAAAAGTTTTATAAGGGTATAAAACAACCCAATATATAAGTATTCAATAAAATTGAAATCAGAATTTCAAGGTATCTTATTTTACTTGATCAAAATAATTTTAAAAATATGTATACAAATATAAGAATATAATTGCCAAGAAATTTTGAAAAAGAATGTTAAGGAATAACTCACCTTATCAGTTAATAAAATTGATTGTAAAACTGAAAACAGAACAATGTCACAGCAGCATAAGAACAGGTAAATAAATGAATGACTCTGGCTATAGCTAGCCTCCTAACTAATATTATATGCAAAAGTAAATTCCTGAAGAACTGCATACCACTATCTCTGCCTTTATCTCTATTATTAACCCTATTCCTGTTATCTTCTGCTATCCATAGGAAGATCCTACATATTAACTTTACTTTTTCTTCCCTACAGTGTTAAATTCTTTGGGATCTTTTCTATAATAAACATACAATCAACAATTTGGTTATTACAAAATAAATTTTACAATCTCAGTAACCTGTGATAGTATTAAAAATTATTGTGTACCAGGCATATGATAGTGCTTTATTTTTTATTTTTATCAGATTTTATGGCCCTGGATGGTGTAGCTCAGTGGATTGAGCGCAGGCCTGTGAACCAAAGGATCGCGGTTCAATTCCCAGTCAGGGCACATGCCCAGGTTGCAGGTCACTTCCCGGCAAAGGACGCTGGAGAGGCAACCATACATTGATATTTCTCTCCCTATCTCCCTCTCTACTTCCCTTCCCCTCTAAAGATAAATAAATAAAATGTTTAAAAAATTTATGATCTAAATTCTATAATAACTTCATTTGAAAGGAACAAACTGAGGCTCATTGAGATTAAGAAAGGTCACAGGACTGGTAAGAGGTAAAAATAAGTTTCCTGAAGGCAGAGGTGTCTGAATCTGGAATATTACTTACACCCCAGCATGTCATTGTTTTATAGGTTCTGAAACCAATAGTTTTAGCGCTTGTGAGGACACTGTATTCATTAGTAGTTTTCAAACAATTCAAGGCATTTTGAAATAACATTACATTCTGTAGCCTCATGACAAGGGAAGAGCTGTGTCCAGCCCTGGGAGAGAGACAGTGTTCCATTTCTCTGCCTCATTCTTCTCATTTCCTTATACTTGTTCCAGAAGCAAGTGAAAAATACATAAAACATTTAGTAAACACCTTGGTTTTGTAAGGAATATGTGAAGCGGCTGGTTTCATAGATTTTCCAGACTATAATATAATCATTTTAGCTCATTTATTTTTTTCTATTTCATGGAAAACAGTGACCAAATTGAAACTCAGCCTCCATCTTTGTCTCCTGGTTGAAGCCATGGCAAGAAAAGGCACACCCAACCTCGGTTCCATACTCATCCGAGCAACTGTCGGCAGATGCATTGCTATCAGAAGGAGGGGTAAGAAATGAGCGTCAAATTACTAAAGACAGGACATCCTAATTGAAGGAGGTCTTTGTAGAAACCAGAGACAGTACAGACAGAGCCAAAGTGATTATGAAACCTTGTCTCTACAAACGTCAATATTTTAAAAGCTGGTCCTGTAATTAAAATCTTATATTGTGTGTAAGCTCAGGACACGAAACTCATTCCAGTCACGCTGCCTAGCAACTGAGCTGCTTAGAACAAAAAGACCTGTCCAGGAAATAGAAAATCAGGGTTATAACAGTCCAGATACATAAATATGTACCTGGACTATCATTTTCTAGTAACAAATGGTGAAGAGATCCGCAGTGGCAGCGAGAGAGTCACGCGGAGAGCCTGCTTTATCACCTACCATCGCCGTGTTTTCCAAGCAGCGCTCTCGCTGCTCCTAAACTCGGGCCATCGTTAGTCCTTGCACATGGAAGCAATGAAGGTGTCTCTTAAAGTAAATCACTTGAGGATTTTTATAATCTCAAATAAAATTTTCTAATATTTTTTTTCTAAGTTTTCCAGGTTTAAGGTTTTAATCTTTTATTATTTATTGTGCAGCGGTTTTGAAGAGCATGAGGAGCAGCCCTGGTTGAATTGTTGGATGGCAAACTCTGAGCCGCCCCGTGCTCTGTTAACAACTAACAAGCTCTTTCTTTTTCACATTATTACTGTTCCATCCTCTGGTGCTTAAAAATTAACAGCATGTGGCTTTATAAACTTTTGGCTCTTGATCAGTAAAATTGCTGATAATATATTTGAGAGATTGCATGGGAAAGAAAGTCTGCGTATAAATTTTCTCTTCAACCACCGGAAAGATCATAGGCTTCCATTTCAACTGAACATATTTTCCAGTGTATTGTTTTTATGATATCAGGATAAAGAAAATATGTCAATAAAGCAAAACAGAGTGTATTGCAAACTGGAACTTTGACAGTTGATAAGAAAATAGGTAAATAAGGCAAATGCTATGGAATAAAAGAGAATATTTCTTATTTTTTTCCTAATGAGGATTTGACAAAATAACAAATCACTGCAAGTAATTTTTTGTAGAAAAAAATGAATAAACACAATAAGGGGAAAGGTATGCTCCTCTAACTTTCTTTTGAAAGTAATAAGCCTCTGTACTTATTTCTGGTATTCAGTAGAGTTGATTTGTGTCTGCCTGTTCAGTTTTAGATATGAGCGTGGTTAGAGAATTCTGAAACCTGGAAGGGTCTGACCCTTACTTGATTCAGGAAACACAGAAAGTAGACACACTGAGAATCAATACAAAATGTGAATTCAAAATGTGAAGTCATAAGGCATTAACCAATTATTATTTTTGTATGTTTATGTGTTTGTGAAGTCCAACATACATACACAGGGAACAAAGGCAGGAAGAAGCAAAGAAGGCAAGAATGAGGGAAGGAAGATAGGTAATAAAGGAGAAGAGTAAAGGGAAAAAAGAGGAAGATGAATGATTACTGGTGAGTGTGTGACGAGAACAGAATCAAATATAAAAAGGGTCTTCATTCCTATCCTGCTTCTTCAACACAATACTAGCTGTATTTTTTTTCTCAGCATTTACAACAAAATATCACATCTAGTCTTTTTAAGGTAAGTATCATCCTTTCTTCTCTTAGACTCTGATTTTGAAAAAGCCTTACCGTAATTTGGATTATGTATGCCATTTGGGCCTTCAATTTATTTGTGGCAGCAAGCACCGATGAGTGTACTGTTTGTCCTGTAATTGCTGTCTTCCAGGGAGCATTTTGTTCCATTGTGATGGCCGAGAACATTTTATCCTCCAAAACAGATAGCACAGACTGATTCTTCATTTTAAGGACACTCCTTTAAATCCCCCAAGTTTTAAAATATTTAAAATTATCTTTTGAATAATAAAAAGTAGGAAATGAATCGTCAGAACTGGAACATATTTTAAAATTTATTTTGAATATTTCTACTTTTATTTTTGGAAATGAAAATATATTATGAAATGTAGCTTGACAGAGAGAACTATTTTATTATATGAATTAATAATATAAATATGTAGATGGAAATAAATTCAACTGTAGAAACATAGGTAATTCTGAGTCTCATATATATATATATATAAAACCTTTCTTTATGCAACTTTCAGCAGCAGCAGTAATAATGCTGATTTTTAAATAAATAATAGCAGTTCGAGTGTTGCTGGGATTTTCTTTTTGATAAAATTAATGACTTTAAGTATCTTATGAATGTTACATTGTTGCTTGCAAGCCATCTTTGTGATTTTTGAAAATGAGCAATGGGTGATTAGAATATACATTTTATTTTAAATGTTTAAGTAATTTAAATTCCTACTAACATTGTCTCAAGGCCCATATGAAAATATCATAAAGAATTTACTATAGAAATAAGTTTTCTCTCTATATATATAGATATAGATATATTTTGCAGATATATATCTGTAAAAATGATCTTAGGTGAGAAACAAAGGAGCAGATAATTATAAATGAAGTTAGAGAGCTTGAAAATATTCTTCAAAAAATGTGGTTGACAAAAAAATTATAACAGGAATGAACAAGGCACCGTGATTTTGATTTAAATATAGTTCTTGGCTTCCAGATTGCCAAGTCAAATAATACTACATTTCTTATTATATAAGAAAATATACCAAATCTTATAACAAGGAAAGGTAGGTATCACTATGCAAACAATATGTAAATAATTCTACTAGGAAGAAACCAATTCTCAAGACACAGGCTCCAGATGGGTTTATACAACCCTAGATAGACAACTCCTAGATAGGAGTTGTCTATACAAGTATCTAGATAGACAACTCCTAGATATTTTTTGGGATGATGAGGGAATATTATCACTTCCCATGACTATTAATTTTCATATCCATTTACAAGCTCATTAAATAACCATGTCATGTACAATAGGGGTGTCACAGGTGGCACAGGTAATCAGGTTCTTAGTGATCATGAACAATAATTGAACCATACACGCAGAGAGTTTATAACAAAGAGAGAGCATAATTATTAAGTGATTGTACACTCCACAACACAGGGGAGTGGTCCTACTCCAAGCAGAAATAGACCCTCAGTGGCTGGAGGGTCAACATATTCTTATTGGGTGGCTATTTCATGGCTAGTTTTGGTGGGCTTTTATTGTTACATTATTTTTAAGTTACTGTGCATGCGGCTTCCCATGATTTTCCTTCTGCACAGGTGTTGTCATCATTTATCATGATTCAGAGCTTTTCCAGAAAGCAGGGGGCAGGGGTGGCAGGGGGAGGCACTGTGCACTTTGATCTCACTCTGATCTCCTGCCTCAGGGGTAGCAGCACCTTTTTACACTTGTAGTTTTCTGCCTGCAATGCTCCTTCTCTGCTACATTTCAGTAGTTCCTACTCTTCTTTAAGCCTCATCACAAAAATCAGTCTCTAAATGGAAGACTTCTCTAAGCATTTAGGCTTTCTTATAGCACCTCAGTATGGTACTTGTCACTGTGTTTTTATAGTTGATTGACTTTTCCCTACTAGACTATAAACTTCCTGAAAGCATGGAATATCTTAGTTAATATTTTATTCCCAGTACCTGAAGAGGTTTTTTGACACCTAGTAGATGCTCAATAAATCTTTAATGAATGGATGGATAAATGAATGAATGAGTAAATTAGAGTTGTACGGGGGAGTCTTGTCATCAATGAATGGGGTGAGAAAGTTGAGTGAGATAAAGGAAAAGAGAGGAAAAGACAGCAATAAGTATGGAGAGGGGTGGGTGTGACTCAGCCTCAGAGCTCAGATTCAAGTGTTTCCTGGAGCTGTTTCCAATCGTTCAAAGTCAGCATGGATATTGATTCTTACGAGAAGAGTTTGGTGAGGGATGAGAAACGGTTTGGTTTAATACCATTTCCAAAGCTCAGGCTGTTATGTACTCAAAGTCTGAAGGAGAAAAACAGAGAAAATCTTGATATGATTTTATTCTATAAAATGGAATTTTCAGACATTCATTTTTTAATACTGTCTTCATCATAGCTGCCTTTGAGGAAGGCAATTTATATTTAGTGAGAACTGCTATTAATTAATATTCATGGGCATAGCCTTTCTTTCTGTTTGCTCTGATGTTCCAAAATTGCAAGGAAAAAAATGCCTGCCATTTAATTTTATTAAATCAGATATGTGAACAACAGAGTTCTGGCTTCAAGGACTGTATCAGCAAATCGTGCCAATTAGAATCACACAGCAAATACCGTGCACTTTCCTTTTGCATTAGTGACTTTTAAATCATATAGCGGCATAGTAACAAACACAGCTAGCATGGTGTGACTGTCACATTCTCCACACATTCATTTTTAGCTACTTTGCCTTTTAAAGAAAACATACAGTATGCTGTAGGCCTACACATAAAATGCTTCCCAAAATATAAGAGATAATTATATGCTTAAGAAGTAATATGCAAACACTTTTCTTCAGATAATTATGAGCACTTATTTTTCCACACTGGAAGCTAGCCAGGAAGGAAAAACATGCTGCACTTTGGGAAGTCATCCATTTTTAATAAGTGAGGCAGCACCCTATCAAATATGACAAGAAAAGTCATCAGATTTCTGGTGATCAAATAAACAATCAAAAGTGAAAAGATATTCTAAAATAACAATTAATATCCACCACACAGGACCCCATTAAAAAGCAATTCTATGAAGAAACAATATCTGCTACAAGAATAAATGTTGGTAGTCATCAAGAAACATTCCATTTTTAATAGACTCTGAAGATATATATATGTGTGTGCGTATATATATATACACTAAAGATATATATATCCCTTCTTAAATATATATTTAAAGTGCTAATTGATATGGTTTGATTAAAATCTACCCTCTGGTTAGTCATTTTTATTAGCTCCATTGGTTCTTTAATTCTCTTTATGTTTTGCCTTTTCTGGGCTTAATTAAGTTTTTTCATGATTCTATGTTATCTCCTTTATTGACTTATTATTTATATATTTATAAAAATTTGTGGTTGTCCTAGGAATTCTACTGTATGTGTGTATGTGTACATCTCTGCATACATATATACAGTATATTTCTAAGTTTATGTTCAAATAATATTACATCACCTTACATGTAGCAAGGAGCCAGTTTCTCCCACTCATTCTTTATAATTTTGTGTCATGTGTTTTAACTTCTACGTATACTATAAACACAGCTATAAACACTGTTACCATCTTTAGCTCCAGTGATCTTTAGAGCAGTTAAAATTAAGAAAAATTTTAATTTACCTTAATTTATTCCCCTTCCAATGTTCTTCATATATTGTGTAAATCTAAATTTTCATATTCATTTTGATTAAATAAGATAGTCTTTTCTAGATAGTCTGCTAGCAATAAATTTCATTTTTTTTTGTTTAAGAAAAAATATTTCTCCTTAATTAATAAAAATTTTTTAGTCCTCACCCAATATGTTTTTTTATTGATTTTATAGAGAGAGGGAGAAGGACAGACATCAATGTGAGAGGGAAACATAAATCAGTTGCCTCCTGGATGCACCCTGACTGGGTATCTAAACAGCAACCTAAGTATGTGCCCTGACTGAAGATTGAACCTGAAACCTTTTGGTACATGGGATGATGCTCCAACCAACTGAGCCAACTAGCCAGGGCTATTTCTCCTTAATTTGTAGATGATATTTTATTGGGTATAGAATTCTAGATTGACAGGCTTTCTTTTACTACTTGAAAGATATCAGTCTATTGTGTACATTTTTGCATAGTGTCTAATGAGAAGTCTGCTGTAATTCTACCATTTCTCTGTAGTTAACAGAGAAATTTTTTTCCCTAAATGTAAGATTTTCTCTTTATTTTTGGTTTTAGCAATTTGAATATGATATGCATAAGTGTCCCCTCCCACCTCTCACAAACTCATGCTTTTCTGAGCTTCTTATTGTGTGATTTTGGAAAATTCTCAGCCACTATTATTATATTTCATTATTTTGGCCCCATTCATTCTCTTTACCTTCTAAGATTCTAATTATTCATATGCTAGACTGTTTGATATTGTTCCACAAATTATGGATACTACCTCTTTTTTCTCTTTGTCACTTTGTGTTTCAGGTAATTTTTATCAACTTATGTCTGAGTTCACTGATCCCTTTCTTGTTTGTGTAAAGTGTACTGATGAGTCAGTCCACTAAAGGCAGTCTTTTTCTCTGTTCTTGTGTTATATATTTCTATCATTTCCATTTAACTTTTACAGTTTCTACTTCATTCATGGATATATCTACCTGGTCTTAAATGCGCTCTACCTTTTCATTCAAAAACTTTAACATACTAATTATAGTTGTTTAAAATTCTTTGTTTGATATTTCCACTTTCCATGTCATATCTGAGTCTGATTCTGATGATTGCTTTGCTTTTCAAAGTTATTTTTTTCATTTTCATATACTTTGTAATTTTTTTAAAGCTGGACATATTCATATAACAGCAGATACTGAGATAAATGCCTTTATATAGTTGTATATGTTATGCCTAACTTTATGGTAGGCTTTTAGGGTAGGCAATTGTATTAATATACTGAGGAGTTGGGCTGGATTTGCAATTTATTGCATAGGCTTCAATTTTCTCTAGTTATAAGGTGTGGACAGTTTTCTAAGGCTTTTTTTTTCTTAATATTTTCTCCCCAGAGAGAATACAAATTTCACTGTGCATGTCATTGTTCTTTTTTTAATCATTGTTCAATTACAGCTGTCCCCCCATTACTCGCATTACTCTCCTTTGCCCTACCCACCTCCACCTCCCATATTCAATCCTCCTCCTACCCCATTATCTTTGTCCATGGGTCCCTTATACAAGTTTCTTGACAACCCTTTCCCCTTCTTTCTCCTGTATCCACTTACCTCATTCCCTCTGGTCACTGTCAGTTTGTTCTTTATTTCCATGTCTCTGGCTCTATTTTGCTCGCTTATTTGTTTTGTTGATTAAGTTGCATTTATAGGTGAGATCATACGGTATTTGTCTTTCACCGCCTGGCTTATTTCACTTAGCATAAAGCTCTCCAGTCCCATCCAGGATGTTGCGAAGGGTGGGAGTTCCTTCTTTCTTTCTGCTGTGTAGAATTCCATTGTGTAAATGTGCTACAGTTTTTTGACCCATTCATTTACTGATGGGCACTTAGGCTGTTTCCAGCACTTGGCTACAGTAAATAATGCTGCTATGAACATTGGGGTGCAAAGATTCTTTTGAATTAGTGTTTCAGGATTCTTAGGGTATAATCCTGGCAGTGGAATTGCCAGGTCAAAAGACAGTTCCATTTTTAGTTTTCTGAGGAAATTCCATACTGTTTTCCCCAGTGGCTTCACCAGTTTGCATTCCTGCCAATAGTGTACTAGGGTTCCCTTTTCTCCACAACCTCACTAGCACTTGTTTGATTTGTTTATGATGGACATTCAGACTGGTATGAAGTGGTATCTCATTGTGGTTTTAATTTTCATCTGTCTGATGGCTAATGATGCTGAGCATCCTTTTGTATGTCTCTGTACTCTCTGTATGTCCTCCTTGCAGAAGTGTCTGTTCAGGTCCTTTGCCCATATTTTAAATTGGATTGTTTGTGTGTAGTCATGTGAGTTGTTTATATATTTTGGAGATTAAACCCTTGTCCAAGGTATCATTTGCAAATGTTATCTTCCCATAAGGTTGGTTCCCTTTTCATTTTGCTGATGTTTCCTTCAGCCATGCAGAAGCTTTTTAATTTGATGTAATCCCATTTGTTTATTCTTTTCTTTATGTCTCTTGCTCTAGGGAACATTGGTGAAAATATTGTTGCTTGGAATATCTGAAATTTTCCTGCCTATGTTCTCCTGTAGGACTTTTATGGTGTCACAACATATATTTAAGTCTTTTATCTATTTTGAGTTCATTTTTGTGTGTGATATAAGTTGGTTGTAGAGTTTCATTTTTTGGCATGTAGCTGTGCAGATTTCCTAACACCATTTGTTTAAGAGGCTATTTTTACTCCATTGTACGCTCCTGCCCACTTTGTTGAATATTAATTGACCATAGAGACATGGGTTTATTCCTGAGCTCTCTATTCTGTTCCATTAATCTATGTATCTATTCTTATGCAGACTGTTTGATTACAGTGGCCTTATAATATAGTGAATCAAGAAGAAGCAGAAAGCCTGAACAGACCAATAACAGCTAGTGAAATTGAAGCAGTAATCAAAAAACTCTCAGTCCACCCTCAGCCCTGGACCTGACAGTTTCACAGGAATATTTTACAAAACATTTAAGGAAGAGCTAATCCCTATTCTTCTCAGATGATTCCAAAATATCCAAGAAGATGGAAGACCCCCAAACTCTTTTTCCAAGGCCAGCATCATCCTAATCCCAAAACCAGACGAAGACACAATAAAGAAAGAAAACTACAGGCCAATATTACTAATGAACATAGACACTAAAATCCTCAACAAAATATTGGCAAATTAGATACAGCAATACATTCAAAAGATCATGCATCCCAATGTTATAATTACCAAATGTTTGTTGGTATGGTGGTGGGAAGTGGGGGAGGGGCAAGTTCTCTGATGTTCTGATTAAGCCTCATTCTTAGCCAGGGTGAAGCTGGGTCTCAGAGTGGTGTGGCCTTCGCAAGTGCCCCTGCCCTTGCTCCAGCTATAGTACCTTGCTTTATCCATATTCTTACTCCTTCCCCAGAGGTAGAAATTTGTTTTTCCCCTCATTTTCTTTTCTATAGATTTAATGGGTTCCCTAAGCAAAATTTTTCTGGCTCTTCTCCTTGTAGACTATGTTCCTATAGGGAAATTAAGGGAGGTAAGTTAGGGTTGGGTTTTGATGATGGCTGCTATCCCCCCCCCCGACAAATGTTAAAAGGGACATTTTCTCAGGACTCTAAATACTCTTCTATGTCTTTGATGTGGTTCACAGAGGAAAATATATTAGTGAGTATAGACCTACCCTATGTATGTGGCCACAAATGACTTCACACCTGCTATCAATATATATTTGGCCTTTAGTACTTCATTAAAATTTTAGCCAGCTCTGCTTACTGGCTTATATGAGATCTCATGGTCTCTGACACAGGTATGCAAAAGTTTAGTTCCTTTTTATCCATGAAATTTCTGCACTGAAGTTAAAGTTTTCTGATAAATTCAACAAAGTCATCAATTTGCAGTTTAGAAAAAAAAACTTTCTTCATAAGCACGAGATCAATGTTCTTTACTGCTCTCTATCACTCATAAAAAATTAAAAAATTTAGCAGTGTTTCTAGCATATCCACTCTACTAGGGGTAAAGTGTTAGCTCATTGTGTCTTTAAATGTGTTTCATTTTCTAATGATTAACTATATTGAGCATATTTTTAAGTGGTTATCAGACATTTGTATGTTTGTTATGTAGTTGGAAAAACTTTACGCTCAAGTTTTGTTTTTTTTTTTTTACATGCTGCTCAATTGGGTTGCTCGTCTATTTATTATTGATTGGTAAGAGCTCATTATATATTTTTGATACAAGCCCTTTGTCATGTAGATACATTGCAAATATTTTTCCTTGGCTGTGGCTTTCCATTTTATTTGTCTATTGATCAAGAGAAACTTTTCCTTTTTATGAAGTTCAATTTATCAATTTTTTATTGTTTTTTTATTTTTTTGTGTGTAAAAAATTCTGTAAAAAATTATGCCTACTACAATAATAAAAGCATTTTCTTATTATTTCCTTGTGGGAGCTTCATGATTTTAGATTTTATGTTTAAGTCTATGATTCATCTCAAATTAATTTTTGTGTATGGTACAATGTAGGAGTCAGGGTACTGACTCCTACAGGGTCAGGGTCAGGGTATTTATTTTCCTCATAAATATTTATGTAGTTGTTTCTAGCACCATTGGTTGAAAAGTCTGTTTCTTTTCCCACTGAATAATGTTGGTATCTCTGTAGAAAATTAGTTGGCTGCATATATTTGTACCTATTGCTAAACTCCATATTCTTTCCATTAATACATTTGTCCATTCTTAAGCCAATACCACACTAATGTGATTACGATAGCTTGATTGTAAGTCTTTATTCTTCTTTGGTGATGCATTGAAGTTAGATGGTGTTTTATGTTATGGTGAGAGGGAGTTGCAGATGGATTTATGAGACTCACAGTCCTATATCTGTTCCTCCTTCACTAGCCAAAATATGAAACCAAGACTTTTAAACCTGAGCTCTTCTACCATCTCTCTCTTTTCTTAATTTTCTTTTACCCCTTTATTTATTTTAGGAATTAAAAATATAATATCCACTTCACCTATACATCATGTAAATATGCTTTGAAACAGCATTGCTGTATAGAGAGTTATAGTTTTATATGTGAAGAGTCATATATACCTTTTTGGAAGCTTCAAATTATTTTCTTCATTTTTTATTTTGACTTAAAGATAAATAGAACCAGGGACACAAAGCCATAGAAGAATGACTGTTATATTTCAATTAAATAGAGTCTTTTTTCTTCTTGTTACCTAATTCTTCTATCTATAGTCAGGCAAAACCAAATTAGTTATTAATTGGTGTGCACTAAAATTCATTAACTCTATGTGTGAAGCCTGGACTATAATTAACTGTCTTCCTTACCTTTTGTTCTGAAATCTCTAGATGAGAGACTCCATTGCATATAAGAAGGAGGGAAAGAGTTTGCATTCTATAGAATTAGAAGCATGGTCTTCAGAAGACTCGGTGACTGAGTGCCCAAAATGTCTGACCATAGCCAAGAGGCATTATCAAATCTTCAGAAACTATTTTCCTGTGTGAAGTTTCTCTTTGACATGTTTGAAAGGGGAAAAATGTAGTAATAGTTTACAATGTTCTGCTCTTGTGATATTTACACATTAAATTATACTTTGTATATGTCTTCAACCAAATCAAAGTTTATGTACAAATTTAGGACCTTCCCAAAATATTCCCTGAATGTGCACTTTCAAATAAGTACTTCAAAAATATAAATATTAAACAAATGTATTGTGATCACTATTTATTTTCTTAAGACACACCTTGCAAATGAGTGATGGAGAAAATAAATCACCTCAAACTCAACTGAAGTAAGAATTTTTCTAGATAGTTTGCATATAGTTTCCCCATATGATATTTAGACAGATTTACAGTAACAGTTACATTAGAGATTGGAATCTGTAATCTAAAAAAATAACAAAAGAAGTAACTATTATTCTGCATAGCCACAAATTCATTAAAAGCTGTGTGTGAGGTGAATTATGCATGGACTTTGTTTAAGTGATGATTTTAACCCATTTTGCAGCAAACTCTATCCATGGGTAAACTGAAAAAAAATCATGTGAAATGAGAAATAAAGAAAGCAAAATTTATAAAATTTAGAGGAAAGCATTGAAAAGTTTTAATCTCCCCATTTTGCCACTCTTTCAATTGGACAATTGGGACCCCAGGACTAAGATGACTTTTGCAAAGCCATTATTCTGGAAGTGCCAGAATTGTAGGAAAAGACTTTCCTCTACCTAGTTCATAAGTAGTTTTTTTTCCAGAGCACAATGAACTTAAGCCTCATTTTATGATTGGATCTAGAAAATTATCACTCATTTTTATATTTATCTGGATGGACTGTAGGTGACTCAGGCTCACAGAAGATAACTATACATGATGCGCAGAGCTGACATTGATTTAGTGCTATTAAAATGGTGACTAGCAAGGATAATGCTACAGACTGAATCGTCTCACCTCTCTCCCAATTTCATCCACTGAAGTTCTAACCTCAGATGTGATGGTATTTGAAGATGGGGGCCTTAGAGACATAACTGAGTTTAGATGAGGTCATGAAGGTAGAACCCTTATAGCAGGATCAGTCCCTTATAAGAAGAGATACTAGAAAGTGTGAGTGCTTTCTCTATATTTCTGTCTCTCCCAACACAAATAAAGGCAAAGCAAGAAGATGACCATCTACAAACCTACAAGAGAGCCCTCAACAGAAACGAACCAAGCTGGAGCCTCGATTTAGACTTCTAGCCTCCAGAACTGTGAGGAAATAAATTTCTGTTGTTTTCCAGACAGTCTACAGAATTTTGGTATAATGGCAGCCAGAATTAACTAAGACAAATGGATTTAATGCGCTGACAAAATGTTTCTGCAAGAGAAATAACTTATTTCTTGTCATCTGCCACACTCAAAGAGATAACACCAGATTAAAACCATAATTGCAACTAAGATTTTATTCTTTTATCCAATCCCACCTCCCTTGCTTGCTCTGGCTGGGCTTGAAACAGCATCTAGTGAGTTGTATAGGAGACAGTATGTGGGAGAGGAAGAATCTGACCCAAATTGCCTTCTGCCCTCAAGTTTCCGAAGTTGAGTCAGATCTAAGCTAGAGGAGAGGAGAAGAAGCTTTAAGTTGGATAAAAAATTAAAGTATGCTTTAAAATCAATATTAAATAGCATTGAGTTTTACATACCTGAAAAAGATGAGAAAAATCATGGGATCCACCCAAGATTTAATCCCAAGTCAAGAAAGAACTATTTGACAGAGTTGAAGGGATAGTGATAAAACACAATAAAGTTGCCTTCTATTTCTTCTCTACAAAATACAGGTTAATTAACTAACCAGATACACAATTATATCAATGCAATACCTGCCACAGAATGGCATGAAAATGCCCTATGTGAATACATGGAGATGATGGAATTGGGGGGACCTTGGAGCCATTCATTTTGTCTGCTGGGTCGGTAAGGCCATAAAGAGAAAAGGGGATTTCATCTGGGCTTTTAAAAATAAACACAACAATCTAAGCTATAAAAGGATTGAGGCAGGAAGAGAAAGGTATTCCAAGAAAAGAAATAACATAGGTAAAGGGAAAGACATTTGAAAGTCCTTGGGGGCTCAGGGAATGGCTCTTAGTTAGTCAAGGACATGGGATAAGTTACTTGTGGCAGAGAACAATGGAAATGATTCTACAAAGGTAAACTGGGGCTGCATGTTTCTCATTAAATAAACTAGAGTAGATACTAAAAGGAATAGTGGGTCACTAAGGGTTTTTTAGACAAAGAAATTACATTGCAAATTATGTGCATATAGTTAGAGATTACTAATGGCACATGTGTAAAGAGATTAACCTGGGGAAAGCACTCATGTATGGGTGAGTAGAGGGAAAGGATCCAGTGAAAAGTCATGAGCAGCAGGCGCAGAGGGAAAGAAAACCCAGAAATACAGTGTTACGGAAGCCCAATGGGAAGAGCCTGGTACGAGTGCAGTGGACAAGGATCAAATTCTGCAAAGATATTGATGAGAATGATAAGTGAAAAGAGACCAGAGGTTCCAAAGTTGTGTTTTAATTCCCACATTTAGAAAATAAAGGAGGTACTTCAGGTAGTCAAGATGTTGCGAAACAAAATGAAACTACACACTACTGAACACCAGGTATTGCATCTAGTAAATCCAGGCTATTAAGAGGTGAGTAATAAAGATTTACATTAATTTTTTGCACCCTTAGAGAATTATATCAGGCTACTGTACTGTGACACTGAGAGGTTTTTCTTTTAATTTTAATTGTTTTGCATTGTTTTAGAGTTGTCCAGATTTTGGCAACTACCTATTAAATTTTTAAAATATATGCAAATCTGTTCAGCTTCACCAAAATTCTATCAAAATAGTAGAAATAAGATCCTTTCTTCATATGTGAATATAACTTGGATTTTAAAGCTGGTGGGGGTGGGGTCACCTTTCATTTCATCTAGTACATTCCTCCCGCCTCCATTTTGCCGATAAGGAAACTGAAGTTCAGAGAGGTCAAATGACTCTTTCAATGTCAGTTGGATAATGACTGGCAGAAACAGAAATAGAAATCAAGTCTCATGACACCTTTTTAAGGGCGTAGTTTCATTATATCACACTGGTGGTTCTTAAAAATTAGTGACTGGAAAGTAGAAACTGATCATTAGCAAGCGGATGAAGCTGAAGCAGATGCTCTGGTGAGGCAAAGCTTATGGCACTGAGCAGAGACACAATTAACAAATACTGTTGGGTTCACCATGGAGGAAGTGAGTTTTATGACTCATAACAAAACCCCACAAAGGAGGATTTTGGCAGTTTCAGGTCAACTTTCAGCAGCTCTTGCTTGAGACTCAGCTTGCTTAATGGGCTAAGCCATACTCATCCTCCTGGGGCTCGTTAGATAAATGACTATGGTCTTTAGACCTTGAGATTTGGAGCTGAAGCTGCTTGTGCTGCAAGAGGCAGACTAGCAATGACAGTTAATATTAAAAAGCAATAGATCATTGGGATTTAAATTAGGGGAAGCAATTCCAGTTCTCTCTGAGGACATAAAGATATCATGCAAAGCATGGGATAAAAGTATGTTGCCAACTATATTTTAATCACAGAGACTTTGAATAAGCAAAGTTATGTATGAGCTATATCTTATCATGGTTTTGCCCCTTAATTCTGGGTCACATCAATAAAAGTATTATTTTCTACCTATTGGCCAAGATGTAAATGTTGCATTAAGACAAAGCATGTGGTAAAAATGGGAAAGTTCTTTGTTTCTCTCAGTTGCACAAATTTAACAAAATCTAACTCACAGATCTACAGGGCAGGTAAACCCCACAAATTAACTCAGGAGGCCCTTTTAATGGTTGCTACCAATTTAACTTTCAAACCACAGGGCCTTAAATTTGTGGTTTTCTTCTCAAGATCTCTAGGATTTCTGGAAAATTAAATAATAAATTTTTTAAATGAGGAAAAGTCTTCTTTAAAACATATAGATATGCAAAATAAACTAGCACATCTTTTACCAGTCTCATAGCCTGGTAACTGGTGGCAGCTAGATGTTCCAGTCCTGTGAAGGAGGAAGAGTAACCTTTGGGTTTGCTGTCTGCTATGTGGGCGATGTTTCACAATTTAAGTAGTTGAAAGAAATTTTGCTGAACTTATTTCACTGCCAATGATACTTTTGAGATTGCATGTTCCTGATTTCATTTTTTGTTTTTGCCCCTTAAAGGTTTTTCTTCAAAGGGGGCTCATTAGCCTGTCAGAAAACATTGCACAAGTAATGCTGATTCAGTTAAGGGTTTATTGCTTGCAAAGGCCTCTGGTGAACTCGGATTGTCCCATTTTCAGTTTTAAACTGAAGATGAGAATGTGTGAAAATGGGAAATGTCTCCGAGCCTTACTGGCCTTGTGGAGAAGAGGGCTAGAAAGTGTGTGCTGAATCTGCTGACAGCTGATGCACTTTGGTCCTGTAAGCCTATCAGTGAACAGCTTACCCAATCCCAAGTCTGCTGCCTATATTAAATTCTAACTTTGGTTCTGTTGGGGAATTTTCACATTGTCCTGGGATCTTTTTTTTTTTTTTTCTTCCAAGAATGATCACTGTAGAGAGAACTGCATATAGATCCTTTAATTCACTTAAAAATATTAATACTGTAAAAAAAAGTTTTGGTACATGTATAATGGAATATTACTTGGCCATAAAAAAGAATGAAATCTTACCATTTCTGATGACATTGATGGACCTAGAAGGTATTATGCTAAGTGAAATAAATCTGACAGAGAAAGACAAACACCATGTGATTTCACTTATATGTTGAATCTAAATTACAAAATAAACAAACAAGCCAAACAGAAATAGACTCATAGATCCAGACAAACTGAAGGTTGCCATATGGGATAATGGTTGGGGGGCTGGGTGGAAAAGGTGAAGGTATTAAGAAGCACAAATTGGTAGCTGCAAAAGAGTCATGGGGATGTAAATACAGCGTAAAGAATATAGTTATTAATATTGTAATAGCTATGTATTGTGCCAGGTGTTACTAGAATTATCGGGGGAATCACTGCACAAGTTATGTAATTGCCCACCCACTATGCTATACACCTGAAATTAATATAAAATAATATTGAATGTCAACTGTAATTGAAAAAAAGAACAAATGAACCCACATTCTGATCTGAATTTAAGACCTTTAGTGTGTATTAATACTTCAGGTTTTAAATAAATGAGCTATATGTAAATGAGAAAAATAATAAAATAAAATTTCCTGAAGATAATAAAATTACTAATCCTACAGTCTCCCTCCACTCAAGATTGCTTTTGAAAACTCCCACAATATTTTTTTTGCTTATGTGATAGATCCTATATTAGCAGTGTTGAATGGGGAGAAAATAGTATTATTGTGGGAGAAGCTTTGAAAATGTAAAGCTTACCAAAACCCTAAAAACAGAAATCTATTGTTATCCTTATTTTCCTAATGGTGAGCTTTCTAGTACTTCCTATATCTTTTTCCTCCCGTGTTAAGCAGGAAGGAGCAAGCCAGTTAGAACAGTGATTAGCAAAAGCAAAGTGATGGAGGCCATAGTTTCTCATAAGCTGCTATCAAAATACACTTGTCTGTTTTTCTATGATAGCTTTTCCATACTCTTCACCATTTCTGAATCTGGAGTCTAAGGAGAGAGGAGAGATCAAATGGACTTGGTGGCTGAAGCAAAAGGACAGGACAGCAGTGAGCACACACTTTCCATGAGTGGCCAAGCAGAGCTCTGGAAAATGACTTTGTACCATGCTCTGTCCTGTGAGTGGGATGACCGCACGCTCTATTTCGCAATTACATCTTGGTTGCCTGTAAAAATATTAACAAATTATGGACTCATAATGATTGCTCTTTATTTGCTGTGAGACACATTTTATGAGGTATACTTTTCCCATTTGTAAGTTATCTTCTATGAGAGGTAGCCCCAGAAAATCACCCCATTTGAAACGTGTCAGGAGTATATGGGAAGGAAGGAAAGTGAAGGAGGAGAAGTAGGCTCTGCGTTCACACCATGGTTCTTTGTGAAGTAAAATTGCTGCCATTGCTGCCAACATGTGTCACTCTGACAAATTCCTTAGCAGATTTAGAGCATTTTAGAAATGTTTGGAGGCTGCACTCTGAAGATCACCAGCAAACAGCTGAGTGAAAAAAAAAAAGCCCAGTTAATAGAAAGATGAGAAGCAGAAAAGAATGAGCATGCTTTCCCCTACTTCTGTGACTCTACAAGGATTACTGAGGCACCCTGTGAAGACAGAGAAGGCGTGTGGGGCATATTACTCATGTCATTACTACCTGTAACTGATGGACAGCCCAAAATGACAAATGACAGTTTTTCCATTCTGAATGAAAAAAGGAAAACTTAGAAGGTGTCTTTTCAGTCCAGTGAAACAATGTTATTGCTCAGCATTTAAAAAACAAACAACCACTAGTAATATGTATTGGTTATTCCATATAAACAGAAGGCAGAGGCTGCACATTACTGTCTTGAAAGCAGAAAAGTTTTCTTCTTTTCTGAAATCAGTGACCCCCAAACTCTGTCATTAGTAACAATAATTAAAAGGTGCTATAAGAGGGAATGGATGGATGATTGCCACTAAGAAGCACATTCTCATTAATTTATTACTGATTTTTAACTTTGCTTCATTAGGACATGTCTGCTGAAGGCCATTTAGGACTCAGGGGATTTGCCTGCACTTCACAGTGTCTCCATATTGGTCCCAGGGACAGAGATCATTTCAGGTAGTTGTCCTCCATGGACCGATACGTACAGGGAGGTGCAGGGAAATCTATGGCCTTGTAAATCTTCTAATCAAGGAAGTGGTCAACTTCTTTAGAATGTTCTTGGGACTGACGGAGTCAATTCTGGGAAACAATCATCAGCTAAGCAAATTGCGAAGCAGTTTGCATGTTATTTATGCTTCTGCCTTAGTGAGAAGTATGAATAAAATTTGACCTTGTCCTGGATAAATTAAGAGCCTGAGTTCAAGGATTCTGAAAGCACCGTAGGCTTCAGTTCCTTTAGCATCTTCTGCTTTCTCTGTTTCCAGTTGGCACAGGCTTTGTTGAAGACTGCCTCATGGGAGAGGGGAGAATCCTTCATGTGTGATCTGAGGTCCATACAGCAAGTGTCATCACGCGTGACAGTGGAGGGCTCACTCTAGAGATGTTGTATAAATGAGTTTACTGAGCACAGAACTTATTGTTTGTTTGCTTTTGTTTTCAAATACTCCTGGTCAAGTAAATTATGCTTATCATCTCTCTGCCTTCAGGCTAAACATCCAGGTCTACCGTCTTTTGCTTTTCCTGTGAATACCTCTCGTAATGGGGCTGTAAAGATGCAAATTGATCTATCCCAGAGTGAGGCTACCACCATGGAGACTGGAATTAGGTCTTTGCTGGCTGTCATAATTAACTAGAGCTCATCTTTTCCTATAAAACAGCAAATACCATGCTTTCTGACCTTGAACTTCATTTAAAGGGATCAACTATTTAGAAGACCCTAAGGTGAAAATTTCCCCATTGTTACCATTGTTTTTGCCTCCACAAAGGCAAACACAAAGCCTGGAATAAGGTAGAAGCTCCATCTATTTGATAGACCCTGAATCATCAAATAAGGTGTTAATTCATGCCTTGAAGACCATGGCTTTTCCTACTCTTTTTTCCCCCATGGTGTTAGGTATAGAGAATGTGATCCAAAATAATCTGAAGTGACTTCTCAAATTAAAAACTGGTGATTGTATTGGCTTTAGTCATAAAATAAAGGAAAGTATTGTTTTCTTTAATTTAGTGAAAGGTTTGGTAATCTGAATTACGCTTTGAGGTATTTTTAAATAAACTGATTAAAGATGAGAGAACACCCAAATTGCCATGACAAAAATGAGCGCACACAATTAACCTGTTGTCCAATACTCACATACTAACCAGTACACCCCCAGGAATAACCCATGATCCAGTACTCAGAGAGCTCTGCTTACCAATAATTAAGAAATCCAACTGATATTAAGAACAGCCCCCTCTAATGGAGCAGACCACAGAGAAATGTCAAAAAGTGCTAACCTCTGGCTTGTTATTATTCTCAGTCTTTTGTTTTCTTTTATAAGAAAAAACAAATGGGAAAGCACAAAAGCAATTATATAGTTCTCCTGTTTGAGGTAAACCATAAGAAGTAAAAGTACTGACTAGATTGCCAGTGTAACTATATCTCAGGCCATGGATCCTAATATTGGTTACCAGCATAGAAATTTTATCAGCTTAAGAAGCACTAATATACCAGCAACTAATTTTATTCTTTAGTAAATACCTTACCGAAAGAAGGACTCAATCAAAAATCTTAATAAGGAGAGGCAATTTCATTGAGTCACTGCTAAACACCATCTGTTTCCAAGCAAACCCATATGAAAGTGTCTTTCAAATAGCAAAAAGACCATAAAGAATGCCAAATTTCACCTTGCTTTCATATTTTATTTTTGACCACTGTAAATGCAGTTATTTGAACAAGTAAAAAATGAAAGCTAAATACAGAGCTAATCCTTTCCAGGAGGAAGGTGCCATCTTATCTATCAGGTTTCTTCTGCCTTCCCCTACCCCAACCCTCCAACCACAGAAATCTGGTCTCCTCTCAAAGGCCACTTGCTCAAAGAAGCATTCCCTGACTCTTGGACATGGAAAGCTCCCTGCATGTTACCTGGATCATAATACCCATCATATGCAAATCTCCAGAGTGCTAAGACAACGTTTATCTCTGGGCACAGTTCCATTCTTTTCAGTATTCAGTGGAGTACCTGGCATATGGTAGATAGTCAATCAATGTTATGAACAAGTGAATTAAATAAAAGCCCAAATGGTAAAGATACAATTAGACCAACGTCATCTTAAACTAAATAGAGATTTTTAGATGATATTTAATGGGTATCAACTGGAAAGATACATTTAGGAACTTTTTATTAGCAGAACTTTATACTTATTAAGCCTAGTAGTATACATATCCTGTATCAATCACATAATGGTTCTGGAAGACATATCTATCTCAGCAGCACCCAACTCATTTGGTGTGTGTGTGTGTGTGTGTGTGTGTGTGTGTGTGTTTATGAGGAGGAAAGGGCAGTTAGATCCCCCTACCACTTCTTGCATTAAGACACTTCAGTTTCAAAAGGGCCATAGGTGAAAGATATCTTTCGTTGGGTCATTAAAACCTCCAGTTCTGAAAGACTATTTGGATCTCATGAAATTTTAGATTCCGTTTTAAACTAGAGGAGAAGCCAACTAATTATTATCAATCTGGAATTCATCCTTTGGGCTGTCTCAGTCCTTGAAGTAATCATTTTCCTAATCATTAGACTATCTCTTTCACACAACAGCTTCTGCTGGGGCTCAGGATCTATGCTGAAAGGATCTAACTATGTAGTGTATAGAAATATTTGAGGGTATTATAGTCTGGCAGATAAAATTTAAGGCAAAGGATTGGTAAAATCTATTCCTCTGAAGTGGAGAAACATTATGATTCATTACGTTATACTTTGTGTTGTAATCAACCTTAAGTTTAAGTATGTCTAAAACAAGTATATAAAAACCAAAATTAATGTTCACACACCTTCATGAATACTAAATACTTAAATGGCTTAGACAGTGAAATAGGATGAGGAGTGAAAAATAGGTTAAAGAAATCATTAAGCTTTATACTTCAATTTCACTATTTGGGGTGCAGGGGATTCTTGATGTAGTTTCCAGCTTTTGGCTCTTCTGGTTCTGAATGGTGATAGAACAATGAATTAAAGCTGCTGTAAAACATCTCACTAGCCCTGTTTTGAAATAAGCATGCTCTTATACTTAATCATACAATGTTGAACATGAAAATGTTTTAGAATTTTTTAATTGATCCTCAAGTTATTTTTATTTAATTCCAAGAAGAAAACCTAAACTGTGTAAATGCTTCCTTTTTGTTTTTCTGTGTATTTGTGAATAATAAATGGCTCTTTGCATCATCTTCTTTTTTGTGTTAATTTATAGGTAGACCTAAGTCAGTGCAGGTGATAATTCTGATTTTGTTTCACATTATTTCTGCCTCTTTTGTTCTTAGATTTCAAAGTAAGTAAATGTAATAAAATATTATTAAAAATAGGGTTAAAATTGAATCTACTTTTTTTAAAGAAAATAGCTGTATCCTATGGGTCTCTCCTGGTACCATAGTCACCTGATTCCTTGTCTCAGGGTTCAAGGAGCTTTTTAAAGAGAAACTGAGTGTAAAATTGAAAGGGTTAGTAGGGAGGTCAGCAATGGACCATGAGTCAGGAAGGGACAAATAGGAAGGAAGATCACCTAGTCATACAGGTGAGGAAACTGTCACTTAGAAATGTTTAATTTGCTAGGCTGACACAGTTAGAAAGTGGCAGTAGCTGAGGTTTAAATGTAAATCTGTCTGGTGTCAAAGACCTTGCCCATGTCACTGCATGATTCCTCTCTGAGCAGAGTAACAAACGTGTGCAAGACACTCACTGAGCACTATCCACACAATGAACGATATGCTAATGTTAAAGGAATGAGCCCAGTTTATAAAGTGTGGCACTTCTGAGAAACAGAGATCAAAACAGTGAATGGAATAAACTGACTTCAAGGCCTGAGGCCTGAAAGGAACACTTTGGTACAATTATTAAAGTCCAGAGCTAGGATCCTTCCAGATACTTCCTGGTGCTGAAGTCCTTGGTAGCATCTCCCTATGTGACAGAGAGTGTCAGAATTAAAATGGCAATCAGTTTCCAAATGTCATTAATGGTAGAATGTACACATGTCCTCAGGAGACTTTTCAAATGTGAATCATTTATATGCTATAGGCAACTTTACCCCTTATTATTAAATTTAGATTATAAAACACCTTCTGGGTCAAAAAATAACAAACATTTTTAGGTGAAAAATAAGGATATTATTTTTTTAAACATTTTTATTTATCTTTGAGGGGAAGGGAAGGAGAGAGGGAGAGAGGGAGAGAAACATCAATGTATGGTTGCCTCTCATGCATCCCTTGCCAGGAACTGGCCTGCAACCCAAGCATGTACCCTGACTGGGAATCGAACCACAATCCTTTGGTTCACAGGCGCATGCTCAATCCACTGAGCTACACCAGTCAGGGCAGGATATTATTTTTAAAGTAAAATAGTGTTACTTAAAGTTGCCTTAGAAATTTACATAATGTTCTTTATGCTTTCTTTACTATGACTTATTTTCTTTTGTTCTCATTACACATGAATATGAAATATGAAATATTAGTGATATTTAACAAATAATAGTGTTTTTCAATTGAAGGAAATTAAAAGTTTGTGTGGCTGGGAGGCTTGAAATATATCTTTGGCATTTAGATTGCTGTGGCTCCAAAATTTGGAGTTAAGAGGCAAGCAAAGAATGTTTTATTGCCAGTATCTAAAACAAATTTTATTGGAAACTTTTATGTTTGTAGGTTTGAGTAGGTTTTATAGTGAAGAGTTCCGAAAACTGCCATAAAATTTTGCCTTGGGGGTTATGATTACATTTGTATTTTTTCCAAACTTATATAAATAAAAAAGACAGTTTTTACTGTGAAAGCTTAAAAGGTTAGAGTGGTATTTGGTCTGTGATGAACCTTTTATGGGCTTGATGTTATAAGAATTTATTTTTAAAATATCAATAAAAATACAACTTTAGAGGCCTTGATAAAGAAATTGCAAAAACTTGAAGGTTCTATTTAAATAGACTCACCAAAAATAATTGAATTAATTTATTTTACTATAAAAACTACTTTTAATGTTAGCTGATGCCATGATTTTAGATGGTTGTGATATGTAACTTATATTTTTTTAATGGCTAAACAGTAATAGAAGGTAGAATTTTCCTTACTAGAACTGTGTAATCTTAGGCTGGACAATCACATGACTGGAAAAATTACAGTAGTGCCCCCTTGTCCCTACGGAATAAGTTTCATAACCCTCGGTGAATGCATAAAACCATATTACTAAACCCTATATATACTATGTTTTTCTGACACATACCTTTTGACTTAAAGCAAACACTTCACAGTTTCTCTTTGGCATGTCTGAATTACCACATAACTATTCTTGCACTTTGGGGCATTATTAAGTAAGATAAGGGTGACTTGAACACAACACTGCATTATCGAGGCAGTCCACCTGATAACCAAACCAACTACTGACTATGTGGTGGGTAATGAACACCGCATGAACACACTGGACAAAGAGGCGATTCACATCCTGGATGGAACAGGAGAGGATGGCATGAGATTTCATTACACTTCTCCAAGTGGCACACAATTTAAACATACAAATTATTTATTTATGGAATTTTCCATTTAATATTTTTAGACTGCAGTTGACCATGGGTAACTGAAACCATGGATAATGAAACTGTGGATAAGGGGGTGACTGTATGGAGGAAATTGACACATTTTAGAGGAGACCTGATGATCCCTAAGGCCTCGTTCCAAACCAGACACTGCAATGCGGATAAGGTGTAAGGGGGATAGTTAAAAAATAAGGTGTGGAAATGTCCCTGTTTCTTCTTCTTCCTTCATATCAGAGGTGTTATCTTGCAAAACCAGGTTCTATCCCGAAGAGGGAAAGGTAGAAGGAAGAAAGGGAAAGAAAGAATCTTCGCAGTGTAAATCATGATTTAAAGTAACTGTGTAAAGAAGGAAGCATTTTCTCATTTTTTAAATGAGGTAACTGAGTCAATTAGAGCTAGGATTAAAACCTGGGTCTCCTTGATACCCACACCTGTACTTTTCCCCATTCTGTCAATTTTTAAATATTACTACTTAGGGTGAAATGTGAGGTGGAAAGTGAGAAGTGGTTACCAATGTATTCTATATAATGATATACAGCAGATAATAGGGATTTGGGCTTCATAGGCTATTGTCTGAATAATTCTGAATCGGTCAGTCAGACAATCAACAGATATTTATTGGGCACCTTCTATGTGTTAGACGTTGTACTAAGCACTGTAGATACTTCAATAAACAGAGCAAATAAAAAGCTTACCTCCTAGTGGGGGAGGAAACCAACAATATATGTAAACAAGACGATTCCAACCCTTGATAAGTGCTTTGATAAAAATCAAGCAAAAAAAAATGAATTTGGCTTGGCTTAGAGTAAAAGCAGCTGAGCATGGTAAGAAATGTTAAATATAGTTTGTTGAGAGTATTGAAAGCCATGCTTACAAGTTTGCACTTGATTTTACAGATCGGGGGATCCCATAAAAATTTTTGAAAGAAGATTATACGATGAAATGTATGTTTTAGACAGTGACCGCTACTGACAGTAGAGAGAGTGGAATGGAAAGAGAAGACACACACACACACACACACAAAAAAAAAAAAAAAAAAAAAAAAAAAAAAAAAAAAAAAAAAAAAAAAAAAACAGAAAGGGAAGGTAGGAGGCTTTTAGGATAATTCAGGAAATGATGATGAAACCACTAAGACAGTGAGGATAGATTAGTGAACTATTAGTGAATTTGAAGGCAGATATTAGTGAATTAATATAAAGGATGAGGAAGTTGTTAAGCTTCACAGTGGCTAGATTTGCTGGTCTCGAGTGAAAAAGATAGCTTTCTAGTTTTAGAGAGATGAAGAATGTGGGGAGGTAGGAACAGGAATCAAATATTTTTTTTCCAAAGGTTATGAATCTGGCTTTGGATAGGTTGAATTTAAGGTACTTATGTCACCATCCAAGTTGATTTATTTCAGTAGGCATCAGTATTCTCTTGAGGGCAGTTGGGTCTGGAGATAAAAATTCAGGAGTTAGCAACTTAGATGTGCTAACTGAAGCTATGAGAATGGATTAAAGAGGATACTACACATTTTAGGGGGAATGGATATCGGATAGGTAGTAAGAAATAACTGTGATTGTTATGCTTTTCCCAGACTGACAGTCTGAGAAACTAATATTGGGTTGGCTAAAATGCTTGTTTAGTCTTTTTCATAAAAGATATATTTTTGTTTTCATCAATAACTTTATTGATTGGGATATTTTGAGTATATTGACTATTTCCTGTATGGCATGATGTTGAACATTCTCAATTAATGTCTTGATTTGATCACTATCCACTTCAACTGGTCTACCTGACCATGGAGCAAGAAATCCCCTGCATGAAACATCACAAAACACTTTTGACACATTCAATCAGTCACAGCACCTTCTCCATACACTGCACAAATAATTTCCTTTTGTGTTTCAGCTGCATTTTTACTATTCCTGAAATATTAGAACATAATATGCCAAAAATTGTGCATATTTTCTTCCATCTTTAATATTTAAATGACTACAAAGAAACTCACCCAATTTTTGATGAGTTTTTTTAAATGTATGCTGATATGACAGCTGTCACAATACAATCTAACAAAATTGTTCAAATGCAGTTAAAGACAACTAAGCTCTACTAGAACCATCTTATGGAAAAAAGCAGATGAACTTTTTGGCCAACCCAATATAATAAGCACCAAAGCTACTTGAAAAATACAGAGAAAATTTCCCTGGAGTGTTTGCATCTTTTGCTGCCCTGTTACCACTTTCCCCTCCTCTCTGTCACTCTCTTCACCATGTAATCTCTTCATTCACATTAGTTCTCCCTCTCCTCTTTGCTCTCAATCTCATTTTCTTCCTCCTCCACATATGCTTATCATTTCTCTTTTGGTTCTAACAGCATTTTATAAGATTCTCAGCCTTTTCATTTTCTTGGTGGTAAAAAAATGATTCTTACTGAAAAAAAATGTAAGTCATGGGAAGATCAATGTCCTTGCTTCAACCTCACACAGATGAATATGAAGGATGACATGATGTATTGGAAAGACCAGGAAATATGTTACCAAAAAAACCCCTGGGATTTCAGTCCATCATTTCTACATACTGACAGTATAAGCTGGGTCATTTGCATTGACTTTTTTGGATCTATCTCTTCCTCATAAGAATACACACTTCATAGGACTATAACAAATATTAAATGATATATGTAGATGTGTTATGTAGAGGGCTATACAGATACTAAGTTTTCATCTAATGTCTGGCTTACTCAATAAATGTTTGTTGAATCACCTGTATTAAGGATTCCTAAGTATACCCCAACAGATCTGTCAGTCTTTATAAAATTGTTTCTTTAAGCATTTATAGCTGCTAGAATTTCTGGCCTTGAGTATGTTCATAATGCTCTCACATATTTTTATTTGTTGGCTTTATCTTAAAAAACAAATGTATTAAATTATTATATAAATATATATCATAATTATTACTAAATTATGCTAAAATAACATTGTTTTTGATTATATCTTTTCAGTGCTCTTGATTTCTATTTTTCTATAAATCTTTTTCATTCCATTCTCAACTATATATGAACTACATAAAGATATTTAAAATACTCTATAAAGTCAAATGTAAATTTATAGCAACCAGAGAAAGCTATCATTTAGTTAAGTTCTCATTCAGCCATGATTTTTATATTGCCTACTAAATTGTATTTACTTTCTAGGATTTTTTTTCCTTACAGTAAAATATTCAAAGCTGACTTGGAGGCTTGTATTAAAAACTTGAAACTTGAAAGCCATGATTATTTCTTAGAACCTCTTATCAACCACCATGTATATAGTTATATGACCTCAGAAGGGCATTACACTCCTGTCTATAGCTTTCCTTTCTATCTGATAAGGTAAACTCCATTCTGTGCCATGCTGATGGATTTGGTCGTACTGAAGGCCAAATCTATACAAACACATGGTAGAGGTTAACAGTGGGGAAAACATGATGCTGAACTCTAGGCTTTATGAAAACAAAGGTAAAGTAAAATATTTTAAAGATCTAGCATAGAAATCACTAATATAAGCTTATGTTGAACTAATGAATGTTGTATGTGATGGATTTTAGATTATAATTTCATAAGTACTGTTTCACGCGATTAAGAATTTCATTCTTAATTAGAAAGCACACACTTGTTGTCCACTGGCTACTTGCTGTTTCTTCATCGCATGAAGCGTGTTCCCACTTCGGAATCTTTACCCTAAAGAGTCTCTCTGAATGTAATGCTCTTCCACCGGAGACCTCGGTGCACTTTGCTCCCTCACTTCATTCAGGCCTCTCCTTAAATGTCCTTCGGAGGGTCATTCCTTGACTCGCTCATTTAAGTAGTTTTTCCTTAAGCACCCGTCTCTGTGTTCTTTACCTAATATATTTTCATTTATAGTTTCTATCATCTGGTAATAAAATTACCAAAATTTAAAATTTTGGTAATTAAAAATTTATTTGCATGCTTGTCTACTGTCTGCTTCCCCCACGCTCTAGTCTAGACCATAAGTTTTGTGCAGGCTGGGAATTTGTTTGTAGAGAGCACTGCTATTTCCTCACAGCTCAGAAGAATGCTTAGGAAGTTTTAGGTGCTCAGTAAAAATCTGTTCAATTTATGAATAAATTCCTGATAATTGTGTTTGATTTATCTCCCAGGAGTCCTGTAAGATCTTCAAGGGTAGAAATTAAGTTCTATATCTCACCAGGCCATAGTAGGGTCAAAATCACTGAGTAAATATTTAAACGTATCATTTACTTAGGACTTATTATAAGCCAGGCACTTGCATTTTCTCAGTCCTCAAAACAGCTTTCTGAGATGGTTATTATTATCCCATTCCAGCGATTAGGAAACTGAGATATAGAAAAGTGAAGTAATTTCTTCAGAATCATTCAGTAAGTAAGTGGCAAAACTAGCATTCAAACCCCATTAAGTGTGACTCAAAACGCTGTGCTCTCTATCACTAGATTTTGCACTGTTTTATACAGAAGCCCTTACAATTTTCCTGAATGGAAACAGTGCATTTGTTTCTATTTTACAATCCAATAGCACCATTTTCCACAGTCTACATGAAACTAAACATGCAGTTTATTACTGTACTCAACAAGTCAGCCTGATGTGAATGCTGTTTTCTAGCACCCCAAATTCTCAGGCTCCAGACATAGCCTCTCTGGATGCAAGGGCTCCTAAAATTTCTTCTATTATATTCTTTCATCCAGCACATTGTATTTTATTTTATTTTATTTTATTTTATTTTATTTTATTTTACTTTATTAGAGAGAGGTGAAAGAAAGGAGAAAGAGAAGGAGAGAAACACTGATGTGTGAGAGAAACATCGATTGGTTGCCTTTTGCCCTGACAGGGGACCAAACCCACAATCTAGGCATGTGTCCTGACCAGGATTCGAACCAGTGACCTTTCTCTTTGTGAGATGAAAACCAACTGTCCATACCAGCCAGGGCTCATCTAACACATTTTATGACAACATCTTAGCCCCTGAGTGAATCTTACCTGTTCTACATCCCTTCTTTTGGGATCGTATAAATGCAATTTAATTTTATTTGAATCCGTTACTAATATGCTAAGTATAAAATGATTTGATTGACAGAAGAAGTTGTTAATCCATTATTAACAAAAATAAACAACATATATTTAAATACAGAATTGGACCCTAGGATATGAAAACAAAGAAACAAGTGACAAAACTTGCATCAGATAAGTTAAACATGCAAGGAAGTCTTTATTCAAGACTTGCAATAGGGGAGAGAGGTTGAACTCAACTCCTTTGAAACAAAAGGTGGGGAAGTTTTTAAGCTTTGGGATGAGCTAGGGATGAAAATGTCTTGAAGGACACTGGTGGGGAGGTAGGTCAAGGTGATTAGTTCATCTGTGTTTGTTAATGGAAGTTAGGTTCCCCCGCCTCCCACAGAGACTGGGAGATAGAGGCTACATCTTTCTTGATGATTAAATTTCAAAGGATGGCTCCCAGGTTTTTGAGAAAGACATTTCTGGTTTATAAAACTGTCAAGAGATTGAGATATTGGCATCACCAGGGGGCAGAAGAGAAATGTACAATAATTTTCTAATGGAAACTCTTTAAAAAGGGGGAGTCAGGGGCTTATAGTCAGGAAAAAACCTTGTCTAAAGGTGAGTCAAGCTGTGGGGAATATTAAGATCACCTTGGACGGTACAAATAGGTGGTCACCAATGTATAGCAAGTATTTCCATTCATAGGTGGATAATAATTGTGCTTTAGCTAATATCACAAATAATTTTCAATTTTTCTTTTGAAGCTGTCTTTCAGTGTGATCATGACTGTAGCTTATCAGCGAATCAACTGTCATGAAGCACGGAAAAAGGCCCTTTTGTTTATTACAGAGATTACTATTGAATATTTAGTGAATGCTCTTTGGGAGATAATTCCCCTATGTTGGTAGCTAGCCCAAAGGGCTGGTTCTGAAGTGGGAACCGTAGATTTTCTTTATATAGGTCTGTGGGTGGAAAAAATATTTCCTAGAGATAAAATTTACATGCTTCAGAAAACAGCATTTGTTATGATATGAGTTAAGTAATTATTTACATAGTTAGAATTTTTTATGTTTTGTTAGAGACGAGTTGCAGAAAACCCAACAGATTAACCAAACTCACAACTTGGCAGGGCTCAAGCTCCAGACTCTGCCTTCCTTGCAGATCTTGACAAGACTAGAAGTGGTCATGGTGGTCCTGGAGCAGTCCTTGCTCTGAGAGAGTATGGACTGAATCCTAAACCCTGGTTTTTCTGGTATCTTAGCTTGACATTTGGGGGCTTTAACAAGTCTCTCCCCTCTGGCTAAGATGTGACCCTGAAATCTCCCAGCGTTGCTTGATTTCAGTCTCCCCACTCTGTTCCCAACCCCATCATGGCTGCTCCCTGGTAAACCTTGTTCCGTCTTGCTCTTTACACATGAAGTCTAGCTCTTGGCCAAGGGCTGTGAGAAGTCCCACTCCGACTTTGGAGTTCTCTCCCAACCCTGTGCAGCCACTTTTGCACCCGGTGCCCTGCTTTATTGAATCTAATCATTTCATCAGTCCTAAATGTAATTTTGTCTTCTTAGCTTGTTCTGCAACTGGCTCCATAGGCCTATGCCATGGGGGTGTGTGAATTATCCACATGCAGAGAGCAGAGTGAATATGGCGTCCACTTTATGAGTTACCCTTCTCTCAGGGATCACAGTCTTGAACAGTCTATTGTTGAATACCTGAGAACATTTACATCATATATAGTACAGTTTTGTAGGTCTTTATGGGGGGAAAACCAAACTAGTACTCTCATAAAACAAAGTAAAAGACTTCTAAGAAAAGTAATTTTTAATCTTGTTTGAAAAGGTACTTTGATAATATGCTGAAAACTATAGACTATTTCTCCAGCTCTAGTCTATATTTGGACCTCTTGGGAAAAGGGGGATTTAAAGAGTGTTTTTGTTAATTTTTCCTTACATCTTACACAGTTTAAATGGCATGCATACAGTTTCCTGATATTTTCATTGTGCCTCATACTCCCAATTACTGAAAAAGGATTCCCACTATTGGTATTGCAACCTCTGATCCTTTTTCTGATGTTCTCTTTTTTACAAATAATTAGTTCATTATCATGAATTATTCATGATAAACTTCATTTAGGTTAGTCTGTAGTAGTTAGGTACAATGGAATTTTACTGTTTTTTATTTTAACCAAATCCAGGAGTCCCCTCCATTTTATCTGTGATTTTATTATGTGTGATTAATCATTATAATGGTATTTTCATTTTACTTCTATTTTATTTGTGTGTGTAAAAGTTCACTTCTCTAATTTATTATTTTTAATTAGTTATTTTGTGTAATTGGGAAGAGATATAGTTCTGTTTTTAATTCTAGTAGTACTTACTCCAGTCTCATTGTTTCATTTGTGTTTCTAGGCATGCATGCATACTTGACCTTTTAAATGTCTTGCCTATGTAATTCTCATGGCTTCACAAGCAGCTCTTTGGCTTACCTCTGAGTAAAGAATTTCCCTTGTATCATCTGGCTTCATTCACCCTCATGTATTTGTTTTGAACATTTAGATTTGTGCTTATTCAATGGTGTGTGAGTTTAAAATGCTGAGGGAAATAATTGAACAATGCAATTGACTCAAAATTTAAAACCTTAATTATGTTCCTAATGTTCTATCAGTTGTCAGAAGCCCACTGTGTTGAATCTTAGGTATCAGGAAGTTCCTGTGCCTTCAAGCGTATCCTGGGGATGAATTTGTAAGGCATCGTCTCAGCGCATTTCCTTGCAGATCTCTTCTCATTCACAAATCATTACCACTGCCTTTCCAAGTTTCCAGTGAGAAAGGAATCTCTGAGAAATATACTAAAAATTAAAAAAGAGTATCTAAATTTTCAAACAGATTCTAAAATGTGGGAAACTTTGTTTTAATGCTAGATCAGATTAGGAGTCCACTACATTTCAGGATGGTCTATGAAATTATTTTACTAATTTATTCCTTTGTGAAATGAAGTGAGAAGAAGTTTATAACAGTGGCCTGTAAATCACTATTGGGAAAGTTCAAGAGGGTATCATTGTCTGGATAAGTCCTCTTGCAAAGACATCTGGGGGGAAATGCCACCAAAGCTGCCTTGAACAGAATATATTTTTCTTCAAAAAAAAAAAAAAAAGCTCCAGGACACAACCTTCTTCATAAAGATTTCACTTAATATTGTTGAAAGTTCACAATGTATATTTGTATGTAAAAGTTTCAATTATGCCTTGTGAAATAGAATATTATTTTCTATTTTATTTTTTACTTTTTATTGAGTTTATCTTTTTCCAAACTTAATTCACTTCCTTTCTCCACAAAACATCTAATAACAGTTTGCCATTTTTGTTCTAAGAACTTTGGGGAACCTTGCCTTAATAAAATGCTTCTCATGGAATCTATGACTTTGAGATTGAAGTTAATAGTTTAAAAAGGAATAAAGAGAGTAGCAGAGACCCATTTTATTTTACACTTGAGTTTGACCAACTGGAACACACAAACACGCATCCATGTAGGAAGAACGCTCTGCTAAAACATTCTGTCTCTATACTGGGGGGCCCACCTCTAGGAATAGATGACTATGGGGCTCCTTGTTTCCAAAATATTAGCCCCACTTCTACCATTTCCACATTGTAATACCTTCTGTACCATCTTATGCCTACAAAAATTAAATATTATTTAAACTATTATTATTGGGTGTAAGTTCCCTTTAAGGTATTAATTTTTAACAAACTCCAAAATTCCAAAGGAGTCCCTTAAATTGAGACCCAAAATGGTACACAGAGTTAGTAAAATTATGAGGAAAGTGAACAAATTTGTCAGAACTCAAAAGAGGAAATTTCCTCAGATGCTGAGGGACTGCTACAAAGATAAAATTTCCTGACTTGACAATTTGGTCTACTACCTACTCTAACTGTGATATCTAAAATTATTCCCAATGCACATTGACAAAGTGATTTCCAAAAAGAATGGCCAATTATTATTTAATGGTATTGAGTGATAGACGTATCTCATTGTACCCTTGCCAGCATTAAGTATTGTAATTTTTTATCTTTGCCAGTTTTATGTAGAAAATCTCTCATTTTTTCATTAGAAGTTTTTATTAGTAGGTTAAATATTTTTAATTTTTCTGTGAATTATATTTTTAGCTTCTCATGCAACATATATTGGCTATGTAGGGACTGACTTAACCTGCAATAATTCTGTCCCCTTAGTTCAGTTGTTCTGCTGTGTGAACATATTCAGTGAGTATAAGGTATGAGCAAAACCAATTAATTTGTTTTATCTCAATAACTCTAAAGTGCGACTTGATAATAAAGTTGCTCAAAACTGTGATGAGTACAGTGAACAACTATTTGTACATTGTGTTGTTATGCTGTTATTCATTTAAATAAATATCGTAAATGTCAGAAAGAAAACAAAGATACCTGCTATCACCTTTATTAGTTGACACTGTTTAAAACAGTTATATTTTATACCAAGACAAGGAGTTTATGTAAAGTTATTAGAAACAGGAGATAAGTAAGATCATTTTAAAGTATAAAGATAACTGTGCTTAAATTATGAAAATAAATGGATTTTCCCAAATTCTTTGGATATCTTGCATTGTGTATATCTCCTTTATTATAGAATAAAAAGCCTGTCTTCCTCACCAAAAAGATGAAGTTTTTCCTCCTTCTACTGAAATCTAGATGATAACCAGTTAAACTATTTCACATAGAAAACTAATTCCTTTTTTTTTTATTCAAGGAATATGTGTTTGGTCTTCTTTCAGAAAGCCTCACTGGCAGAAACAATTTTATGTAACAATTTTTTAAAGTATGCTAAATTTTAATAATGTGACCCAATTAAAAAAAAAAAACAAGATTGGTAGCTAGATTACACTTGATATACCTGTTTCTTACACTAGTGATTTATGTGGTCATTTTTTTGAATTTGACTGAATTGCCCAAATATTCCATACCAGCAATGTGAAAATGCATAAGAAGTAAGAAGGAAGAAATTGAAAGGACTATTGCAATAGATGAAAGGATTTATGAGGTATAGAAATGAGAAGGCCTCATATATCTAACTATATTGATGGTTAAAATGTACTACTTATTATTTACCAGGCATTGTATTTATGTGTTTCACATAGAGTGCAGGTTTCAGCCTTCAAAACAAATTTATGAGACAGCTGACAGTTTTATCCCTATCATGTGAGTAAGAACTGAAGCTTAGAGAGATAAATATCTTTTCCATGACCAAAGAGTTTAGCAGCAGAGAGAGAGTTAGAATATGAACTTATATTATGTAAAAAATTGAATATTAATTAACTAGTCTTAATAGCCAAATTAATTTAGTAACTAAGTTATTTAAAGTAATATTTGTACATAATTTAAAATTCAAATAGTTTAATAAGGTGGAAAGCTAAAATCAGCAATTAGCTTAAATCTGAAACCCCACACTCCAGATGTAACACTTTCAATTTTTTTACCTGTGATCTTTGGTCATTTACCTCAATATTTATACATAACAAAGGTTACACCATTATAAATCAAATTTACTGAGCTTTAATTTATTATAGCACAAGATGTACTACTCAATAAGCTTTGAGGTGTGTGTGTGTGCATCCACGTAACCACCACTCTAAGCAAGAAATAGACATTATCATCCACCAAGAAAGTTCTCTTGTGTTCTTTTCCAGTTAGTCCTTCCATCCACTTTGACCCAAGACACTGATGTAATTTTTATCAACATAGATTTACAAAAAAACAGTGTTAACTGTTAAGAACTTCATATATGAGTATTGTACATTCTTTTTCATGTCTGGCTTCCTCAGTTCAGCAAAATTATCTTGAGATTCATCTATGTTGTTACATGTTATCAGCACTTCGTGATATCCCATATAGATATGCCACATTTTAAAATCCACTTTCTTTTGATAGATATTTGAGTTTCATCCAGTGTCTAGCTATTAGGTTTAAATCTACTATGAATATTTGTGCATGAGCTTTGTGTGAACATAGGTTTTCTTTATCTTTGAAGTGAAATGGGGTGGGTATAGGTTTGACTTGATAAGAAAATGCCAAAATATTTTTCCTCCTGACTCTTCATACCCACATAATGGTATACAAGAGTTGTAGTTCTACATTCTCCCTGAATCTTTTTCCAGTATTTTTAATTTTAGCCATTATCTTGAATGTATAGTCATCTCTCATTGTGGTTTTGATTTATATTTTTTGAAGAGTAATGACTTGGAGCATCTATTCATGTACTTATTGGTCATTCATATATTTTGTGTTTTAAAATATCTGTTGAAGTCCTTTGATCACTAGGTTTTTTTCTTACTTTTGAATTGTAAGAGTCATGTATATAGTGCATATAATATATATGTACACACACACACACACATCTTTCCAGACATGTTTATTGCAAATATTTTCTCCCAATGTATGGTTTTCCTTGTTCTTTTCTAAAGAAGTTATTCATTTTGATCGAGTTCAATTTATCAATTTTAATTATATTATTGATGTTTACTGTTCCCCATAACAACTGCACCACTTCACAATCCCATCAATGGTGCACAAGGGTTGCAATTTCTCCATATCCTCACCTACACTTGTGTTTTGTTTTGTTTTTTTGATGGTGCATATTCTAGCAGTTGTGAGGTGATATCTCATGGTGGTTTTTATTTGCACTGCCCTGCTGATGTGATATTGAGCATCTTTTTATGTGCTTGTTGATTACTTATATATTTTGGGGAGAGAAATGTGTATTCAATTCTTTTTCCCATTTTAAATTTGAGTTATTTGTTGTTTGTTGTTGTTGAGTTGTAGGAGTTCTTTATATATTCTGGATATTAATTCTTTAGCAGATACATGGCTTGGAAATATTTCCTCTCATTTCATAGATTATCTTTTCACTCTGCTAGTTGTTTCCTTTGTTGTGCAGAAGTTGTGAGTTTCTCATAGTTTTATTTATCTATTTTTACTTTTGTTGACTGTGTTTTTGGTATTAGATCCTAGAAATCATTACCAAATTCAATGTCATAAAGATTTGGCTCTGTGGTTTCTTCCAAGAATTTTACAGTTCGAGATAGTACAGTTAGGACTTTAATCCACTTTGATTTAATTTTTGTATATGGTGTGAAGTAAGGATCTAACTTCATTCTTTTGCATGTGGGTATCCAGTTTTCCAAACATCATTTGTCAAAAAGACTACACTTTACCCACTGTGCAACCTTGGCACCCTTATCAAAGGTCATTTGGCCACACAAAAGGGTTTATTTCAGGACCTTGTATTTTGTTCCATTGGTCTATACATCAGTCATTATGTTAGTACCATACTGTTTTGATTGCTGTAGCCTTATAATATGTTTTATAAACAGGATGTGTGAGGCCTCCAGGTTTGCTTTCTTTCTCAAGACTGTTTTGGCAGTTTTGGGATAATTGAGACTTTGGGTTGCAGGAATGTGGTAGTCTCACTTTTCATATGTATGCTTTCATATAAGCCTATGTTTTCACTCATAGTCTTGCTGCCCTCAGATCAGCTGGACAGTTCTATGTCCAATGTCCTTTTGGATCAGCTTCTGCTGTGGTAAATATAATAAGGATGAGAATGGGTGATGGTCACGTTGCTCTGTGGTGTATGGACAGGGTCTGGGATCCCCAATGATATTCTTTATCACCTTGAAGTAAAGATTCAGTGAATGCCCACTGGTTAATTGATTTTGACTTTTAGCATTAGTGACCTGATTGCTGTGCCAGGGAGCTGACAATCCAGACAAAAGGAGTACAAAAAAAGTTTAAGAAAGAAAAATTTGGTGCTGTTGCAAATGAACAATATTAAAATTATTGAAATTTCTAATTGCAATTCATTAGTGATTGTGAATATATAATTTTCTCACAAAAGTCCTTTTTAAAGAAACATTATAGAATTTAGAATATTTAAAACTCTGCTCTTATAAGCAAAAATATTAGAATTAAATAAATAATCACCGAAGATAACTTGCTTAGTTTTTGCATGTTTAGAATTCTCAATATCCCTGCCAATAAGATTAGAAATTTAAAAAATTCTTTAGGAGAAAAATTTCATTTCACTGGGTAGCTTATCATTTTTTTCTGTTTTTTTTTTTTATGTAGACTATTTAGGTGAATATTAAAAGTGTGAATGGAAATATTTTGTACCCATAATGCCACAGATTGGCATCTTCAAAAGATAAGAGACATTGCCAAGTCTATTGCTAATCAAGTTCCATAATTTACAACCTGTGCAAACTGTGTGCTGAGAACCACAGCAGTTGTGCTGAGCATTTCTGGAAAGTTATCATCATCCCAGCACCAATTATTAAAACCTCTTACACACATTAAAGCCATAAAGATTAAAAAATATAGCACACTTGGCATTAAATATGGATGACTTCATGTAATATGCATTATATACAAAAACAATGTCCTGCCACTTGAGCTTTATCACCACCCTACGGAAAATCCACAAACCCAGATTCCCACATCAAAGCTCATTTTGGCAAAGCCGAGGAACAACTCTGTCATGCAAAATAAACACAGATGTTCCACACTCACAAGAGGAGATGGTGCATAGGGGGATGCACGGCTCTGCAAAAGATAATGCCTCCTTACAAATCCTGCAGCAGTATCTTTTGTGGAGGCTGCCAATGGACTGATTCTTCTGTTATTTAAAACATCATCTCTCCTGACTACACCTGAGAACATAGTTCTCTCTGCAATTGTGTAGAAGAATATGCACATGATCTGAGGATGTCATTTGGATGTTTTTGAGCTAGAACTAAATTTCATACACATCTTAAGCAGTACCTTTCTTGTCAGTGATTTCTTGATTTCTGTCTGTAAGCTATAATATTAATAAGCATGTTAATTATAAGAAGGCCTAAAGAAGGTAAAGATTCTAGCCTCTTCCATTAACTGACAGTTAATGCTGGGTAGTTCCAAATGACCAGAGAGCTATAATTGACTTCCCTTTGTTCCTTTCATTCTCCGCCAATTGCAGTGGACTATCTCTGCTAAACAAACGTTCCTGGGACTCAACTGTATTCCCCCCCAAAACGAAACTAGAGTTCTGAAAAATGGAGAACACATGTTTGAGATTTCTAATACTGCCCTAGAATTGCATTGACATTCAGTTATAGCGTATTTAAAATACATACTCAAAATAGGTTGCCTTCTTCACCCATACTGTCACATGACTGAAAAAATTGGATGGGATAAAATTGGGAAAAACAGGATAAGATTGAAGTAATTGTCATTATGGAACTATACAATTTTTGTGAACACTTCTGTCTTGAAATAGTTTTAATCTGAAATACAAGTATACCTAAATCCCACAAAGGGGAGGGGAGTTAGAAGGCTAACGAAATCGCCTTATGTTCTGTCAGCAATATTCTTCATTATAAAAGGAAATCAATCTTAATAATCATATTCTAATTAGTAAAAATATGTAAAACACTTTTTAAGAAATAAATGTCCTCATGAGAAGACCAGAAGTCTTGTCCACGATCTTTCACCACCTTGTAAGTGTGATGCCTTAGGTTTGACAGGCAGAAAATTTCAGACTGCTTACCATTTGCCCTTCATGCTTCAAGTATTTGTTCTCTCCTGTTCTCTTTACTGAACAGTCTTTTATACTTTTCTAACAATGCACCCTTGTCAATATTTTGAAAACAGACTCCAAATATATAGTTATTTATTGTTGTATGACTTATTAAAATAATATGTACATTGAAAAGCATACTCAAAAATAATTAAAACAGATGAGCAGGGATAAAATTTTAATGATAATTTTATTTCTTTTTTAAAAGATTTTATTTATTTATTTTTAGAGAGAGAGGGGAAGTGAGAAAGAAAGAAAGGGAAACATTGATGGGTTGCCTCTCGGATGCCCACACCTGGGGACCTGGCCCACCACCCAGGCCTGTGGCCTGACTGGGCATTGAACCAGTGACCTTTAGTTTCACGGATCAATGCCCAATTCACTGAGCCCCAACAGTCATGGTGACAATTTTATTTCTTATTATTAGTTGAAAAGCCCTCTTGCATTATAATTATATTTTAGACTACAGTGGCTGTAGAACTGACAGCCACGTGACCAAATATGCTTTGTAGATGTAGCTTAACACTTCTAATACAATAGTTGAAGGATCCTCTTCTAAGCGCAGTTTACTTCTTGGTTATAGTAACTGCCCTAGCTGAAAGGTACTTCATGGGAAGACAGAGAGTCAAATGGGAGGACATTTTTAGCTGTGATTAATAAATCAGGATACTCATTTTAAAAATCCCAAACCCCAATTAAGTAAAACTATTTTTCTTAAAATTTATGTAATATGTTTCTATCTTCCTTGATGTCAATTGGTTTTACTTGCAAACCAGTAAGTTGTTATATTAATTTTACCACATTGCTTAATTCACTGAAGATTTTATTTTTCAGTATTTAGCATGCACAGATTTGAAAATCTTATTTTTTTTTATTTGGAGCTAAAAATACCACTTAATAATGCAAACGTTTCTAAACATCACTTTTTTTTTTAATTTATTCATTTTTAGAGAGAGGGGAAGAGAAGGAGAAAGAGAAGGAGAGAAATATCAATGTGTGGTTGCCTCTCGCATGCCTGGTACTGGGGACTTGTCCTGCAACCTGGGCATGTGCCCTGACTGGGAATTGAACCAGCGACCCTTTGGTTCACAGCCTGCACTCAATCCACTGAGCTACACCAGCCAGGTAAGCATCACTTTTCAAGATGTCCTCCATATGGTACAAGTTACTTCCTCACTTATTATTGAAGTGTTACCTTCATCTCGAAGAAGCATACATTTGTCGCCACTTATCCCCAGGGATACATCTCAAGACCCCCAGTGATTGCCCAAAACCATGGATAGTGCTGAACCCTATACACACTGTGTCTTGTCCTATACATCCACACCTTTTCACTTAAAGAAAGCACTTTAAGTCTCTTTGGCATATGCCAATTGCCCTCATCACTATTCTTGCTCTTTGGGGTCATTATTAAGTAATAATTATTACTTAAGTACTTAATAATTATTAATTATTTTGGGGTCATTATTAAGTAATAAGTATTGTGTAAAATAAGGGCTATGAGCACAAGCTCTGTGATACCACAACACAGTCGATCTGGTAACTGAGACTGCAAGTATGTGACTAATGGGTGGGAAGCAATAGCACACAGGTGTGCTGGACAAAGAGATGATTCGCATTCCTGATGGGATGGAGCAGACTGGTGCAGGATTTCAGCACCTTGCTCAGAACAGCACACAATTTAATATGTATGGTTGTTTATTTCTGAAATTTTCCATTTAATATTTTTAGATCTTCTTTGACTTGAGGTAACTGAAATTGTAGAAAGTGGAACTACAGATAAGGAAGAACTGCTTTATTAAAATTATTTCCTAAATTTCCATTAGATAGCATACTCCTGTCAGCCACTTATAATAGGTCAGTAAATTTGCAAATACTTCACTTTTCATGAAATAAAAATAACTTAGATTTTAATTCCAACAACTGTTCACATTTTACCATGAGATAATCAGTGAATCTCTGTGGGCTAAAAATGTTCATGATTTCTTCTTTTATGTTGCAATAACTATATTACAAAATACCCTAGTGGTTTTTCTATTTCCCATTTCAGCTTCTTTTCTCCAACTGTTCTCTAAAAATGATATAATGAATAAATTTCGTAAGTGTTGCTATTGATTAGTGTAAGCCTATAATTCCTCTTTAAATTCATTTGGCGATTACTAAGAGTTTGGGCTTTCTAAGTTGTGCTTATATCAAATATGTGTTTGAAAATACATCATTTTTATTTAAAAAGTCATACTGTTAAAGCACATTTCCTCTGATATAGCTTTTCTTAAATGACTCATAAAAATAGTTATTTGTGTATTTCCATATTGAAGTTGAACCTGGTAAATACTGTTAAGAGGACACACCTGTGGGCAGATGATTGTCGATAAACCCGAATAAAATTCTCTTTCCCTGTACTTATGACTTCAGCGCTTTTGTATCTCTGATCCCGAGACCTAGGGACAGCTGGGAATAAGTCCTGAGGCTCTGTTGAGGTCCTGTCAGAGAACTGAAGAGTTGGTGATGAGCTCCACCTCCTATTTCCTGCTGTGCCCCATCCACTGGCCTCTTCCAGGGGCTGACAGCCTTTCAGCCTCCATGACACAAGTTTATGTAGTTGGAGACCTTTAGTGATATTCACACCCTTTACCATACTTCAGAAAATAGAAGTAAGCCACATTGACCTAATTAAAAAAATAACAAGCGTCCTAAGGGGTTCAGCAGTCAGAGAGAGGAGGAATTGTTCAAACAGTTTTTCAGGTCCAATGAAACAGAACGGCTTGAGAACACAGAGAAATATGTAATTTTATTTAAATGAAAAAATCAGCGAGAGAAGTCAAGGGGACTTGAGGATGGTGTGTGCACACACATATACAAATGAACACACACCACCAAATTTTCTGAATCTTTAAAAAACAGTCTTATATTTAAAACTTAGTACATGACAAAAGAGAAATGATTACTGTGGATATTTGAGGTAGTCATGTTATTTACCAAGAAAATATCAATATATTTTAAAAATTATAAATCGTACAGGTCACTTTCTAATCATAATTCAAAAGAATTAGAAATTAAAAATTAAATAGTGACAAAAAGTCTTATGTACTTAGAAATTAAAAAAGACACTTCAGCCCTGGCTGGTGTAGTTCAGTGGACTGAGCGTGGGCCTGTGAATCAAAGGATCATGGTTCAATTCCCAGTCAGGGCACATGCCTGGGTTGCAGGTCAGTTCCTGGCAAGGGACGCATGAGAGGCAACCATACATTGATATTTCTCTCTCTCTCCCTCTCTCCTTCCCTTCCCCTCTGAAGATAAGTAAACAAAATGTTGAAAAAATTGCTTTAAAAATACACTTCAACCAAAAAATAAACAGAGAACATTTAAATATAAGGACAATTCATATTAAAATGTAATATTAACAGTGTTGGGATGCATGTAAAATATCATGTCCAAAAAACTCTTTAAATGACTAAACAGTACAAGGATTGTGAAAAAAAGTCTTTTCTCCCTTTAGACATGTGTTTGTGAACTCAGTTGTCATTATGTACTAGAGAAGACTTGACTGACAGCAATTACCAAATGTGTGCCAAGTTTATAACTCAGATTTTGTAATAGATGGCTGATAACAAACTTTCCGAGGACTGCAGTGCATTTTACAGATTAATTCTTTTTCATTTTGAGTGCCTGCTGTATGCCAGCTCTAATTGTTAGTTCAGGGTTTTAAGGATGAGCAAGAGTGATATAGTCTCTGTACAAAGCCCTTACCATAAGTTCGGGGACCCAGGCAAACACTAGATTGGGCCAAACAAAGGGGCATGTGCTGGGATGAAGGAAACAGAGGATGATGTGGGAGTGCCAGAAAGTGTACCTGCTGGGATTGTAGGGGTTGGGAAAGGTTTCCTGCAAGAGGTGACATTTGGATTCCTATATGAATATTTACTTTAGATTATTTTTTACGGCTCCATGTTTGTGTTAAATACATGAATAATTTGTGTTAAATACATGAATAACAGGATAATAATGCAAATATAATTTACTATTTAGAAAATATGTTTTTAGGCATGAGTACATTTATCATTAGAGTAAAACTGGGGAATTTTTTCCTAATTATGCTAATATTTCATGCTTCTGAGTTTAGAAAGTGTTCCTATTCATTTTAAGTCTCAAACCAATCTTATTGAGTGGTAATTATTATTTATACTTATAGATGAAAAATTAAGTTTTAGACTGTCATTCAGCAAGTAAATGATAAATTTAGGATCAAAATCTAGTTTTCTTTTTTTAACTCATTTTTAAAATTATTCTTCAAGTACAGTTGTCTCCATTTTTCCCCCACCCCTTCCCCCACCCTACCCATCCCCACCTGCCACCCTTGATCCTACTCCCCTTTGGCTTTGCCCATGTGTCCTTTATACATGTTCCTTGGTGACAGGTGTGTGCTTATATACAGGGTGGGGGCAAAAGTAGGCTTACATTTGTGAGTATGCAAAACACTTTATTATTATTTATTAATTATTTTTCCATATGACCAACTGTAAACTTACTTTTGCCCCAACCTGTAGTTGCCTACTGGAAGATTCATGTTTTATAGAAAATTCTCCAGTTTAATTTTTAAAAATTGTTAAGCACTATATGCATATGCTCTTCTGGTACTTGCTTTTCCATTCGATATCATGAATTAAAATCCACACATATTGTTGTGAGTAGCTGGGCCTCAGAGCCTTTCACCTCTATATGTTATATCGTTGAACACAGGAACATTTACCCATTCTCCCACGGGTGAATACTTGCTTTGCTTCCAGGTGTTTTCCTGTCATGCACAGTGTTATCATGGATACCCTGTGAGCTTTTGAATCTTTCTTTGTCTGCTGGTACAAAAGTTTCTCTAGGGTCTATACCCAGGAATAAAAAAAATTGCAGGATATGTACATGTTCAGTTTTGCTAAATAATTACAAATTGATTTCTAAAATTTGTATATTAACTTATGACTACAATGCTTAAATCTTCCCATTAATTCACATCCTCTTCAATATTTCTCAATTTTTGCCACTCTAGTAAGTATAAAATGGTGTATCATTGTGGTCGCATTTTTGCATGTCCCTGATTACTACTGAGATTGAGCATTTTTGGTATGTTGCTTATCACACACATTTTCTCTTTGGTGGTATGTCTATTAATGTCTTGTGCAGCTATCTTGTTAGGTTGTTTGTTGTTGATCTTATAATGTTGAGGAGTTTTTATGTGTGTTGTATACTAATCCTTTGTCAATTATGCTTAATGCAAGCCTAGTTTCTAAGTTTGTCTTGCTTGTTTTTTTAATTTTTATAATGGCAAATCTAATGAACAAATTGAACTAACAAGCAAAACAGAGGCAGACTCATAGATGGAGAGCAGATGACAGCTAGTGGTGAGGGTGGTTGGGGGTGGAGGGATTGAGCAAACAAGAAAAAGGACTCATGGACATGTATGACCCTGTGGTGATTGCTGTGAGTAGGGGATATAAAGGAACTAAATGATAATGGAAAAAATACAATATTCAATTTAAAGTTTTAATGTAATTGATTTAGCAATTTTAAAATTATGATTAGCACTTTTTAAATTTAAGAAATCCTTCCTTAAACCAATTTCAGAATGATATGCTCCTATATTGTGTTCTAAAGTTTAAATTTTTTTCTTTTACATTTGGATGTTTAACCCATTTATAATTGTTTTTTATGTATAGTATGAAGTAAGGATTTAATTTCATTTTTTTAAAAAATATGGTCATTAGCCCTGGCTGGTGTGGCACAGTGGAGTGAGCACTGTCCTGCAAACCAAAGGGTCGCCAGTTTCAAGGCACCTGCCTGGGTTGCAGGCCATGTGCCTACGCCCAGTAGGTGGTGCATGAGAGGCAACCACACATTGATGTTTCTCTCTTTCTTTTCCTCCCCTCCTTCTAAAATAAATAAATAAAATCTGTAAAAAAATTTTTAAATAAAAATAAAAAAATATGGTCATTAATTGACTACTTTCATTTTTTAAATTTGGTAATCTAAGGCAAAAAAGCCAGTACCCATAACTAAATAGTCAGGTACTGCATGTTTTAAAAATTCTTTTCAACCAGTGTGCCTCTCGTGGCATGTTGCCAGCTGTGGCACTCTAGTTGAAAATCATCAATCTAATAGAAGGAATAACACAAAAAAATAAGCCTCAGGAACAGAGTAGCTACACAAAGATGCAGGAAATAACAATAATGCAAGAAGTTTCTCCAGAGGCTTTTCACGAAGGTGGCTCCTAATGCAAAAAAAAAAAAAAAAAAGAAGAAGCCCCTGCCCCTCACAAAGCTGAAGCCAAGGCAAAGGTTTTGAATGCAAAGAAAACAGTGCTGAAAGGTGTCCACAGCCACACACAAAAAAAAAGATCCACACATCACCTACCTTCCGGAGGCCTAAGACACTGCAGATCCAGAGGCAGCCTAAATATCCTCAGAAGAGCGCCCCCAAAAGAAACAAGTTGACCATGACACCATCATCAAGCTCCCTCTGACTATGGAGTCTGCCATGAAGATGGAAGATGCTAGTACACTTGTGTTTATTGTGGATGTCAAGGCCAATAAGCAACAGATCAAACAGGCTGTGAGGAAGCTGTATGACATTGATGCAGCCAAGGTCAACACCCTGATCAGGCCTGTTGGGGAGAAGAAGGCATATGTTGGGCTGGCTCCAGACTCTGATGCTTTGGGTGTTGCCAACAAAATTGGGGTCATCTAAACTGAGTCCAGCTGGCTAATTCTAAATATAAAAAATTTCTACTAAAAAAAAGAAATTTCTCCAGAGAAAATGAAACAGTCATTAAATTTTGACTCAGTAGTTCTGGAGAGTGGTCTGGGTTTTTTGAACTTTTAATTAGTTAATTGAAGTTTAATTTAATTAATGTTAGTATTGGTGGTTTTAATATAGATCATTCACAGACAATGCTTTCAGAAATATCACTTTAGGAATTCAAAGGAGAAAGACCACCTGGAATGAAGTGAGTGGGGAATGCTTCATAAAAGAGAAATGTTCTAATCTCTCTTTAGACTTTATGGGTTTGTTCAATTTGACATGAGTAGACATCAAGAAAAAGAAATATTATTCAAAATAAAAAGCATAGGAGTAAAGACTGTCATGATATAATGATTTCTATATCAATAAAAATTATTAAATCTATTCAAATAACTTTTTTAATTTAATTTTTTTAGGAGTAAGACTTTATTTCCCTGTTTTACAAATAAAACTGGATGAGCTCGTTGATTTTTGGTGCTTAGTCAAAGACACCAAATACCATGTCCTCATCTGACCCTTCTGATTCCTCTTTTGCCTCTACCTTGGCTGGGGCTGTAGCAGTAACAGGAGCAGTGGCAACATCAGGAGCAGCAGCCACAAAGGCAGGTGAATCAGCCAAAAAGGCTTTGACCTTTTCAGCAAGTGATAAGGTGTAATCAGTCTCCACAGACAAATCCAGGACACACGGGTACCCATTGATGATAGAATACGGGAATGATGCAACAGTTGGGTAACCAATCTACACTGGCAACTTTGCAGACACCCTCCAGAAAATGGGAAAACAGTTTTCTCTGTGATGTCAAGCACTTCTGAGTTGTAGATGCTACATTATCAAACACCTGCTGGATGAAGGAATAGGGGGAGACGTTCAGCACACTTAGCAGTGTGGCTTTGCTGGCTCCCACCATGTCTCCAGTCTTAATCGGTTGTGCATCACTCAGGATTTCAATGGGGCCCCTGGAGATTTTAGTGGTGATGCCTATTGCCTGGAAGAAGGAGGTCTTCTCAGGTCCCAGGGCAGTGTCCTGCGCTGGCACAGTGACTTCATATGGGGCAAGGGCACCAGTATGGGTGGCATCTGGTACCTTATTGGCCAGCAGCATGTCCCTAATCTCAGTGAGGGCCTCCTTCATGAACACTAGCCCACATTCTCAGGGACATGGGATAACAGGTTCTCTAGAACTGGTTTGTTGTCCAGTACTCTTCAGATGGACATCATGGTGTTCATGTCCATCAGCACCACAGCCTTCCCAGGAGGGACACATGGGTCTGCCACCTCTGCATGGAGCCCACATTATCTGCCTCCACAATGAAGCATTTTGGATAATCAGCCAGAAGTCAGATACTCTTAAGGAAGCAGTTGGACTTCCAGGTCTCCTTGTCTTTCCTGGCCATCAGGGCAATACATCAGGGATTGCCATACAGGGTTCAAAGATGATGTCACTCTCACAAAGACACCTAGCTTTATGATGTGCCTCTTTGAAGAAAACGAGAGTCCAGAATGCAGAGAAAAATGGGAAGGTTTCCCCAAACTCAATAATTGCCACAGGGATGCCATTGAAAAATTATTTCCTCATGCCATTAGAATGGGATTTGAAGACATTCAGCAGAATGATACAAACAGTCTTTCAGAAATATAGCAATGATCATATCCCTTTAGCTCCCAACACAGGCTGAGTGAATCAGCAGAGAGGAGGGATTCTCTCCCAGAGTGCTCACAGCTTTCACTGGTACGGCAGTGGTCCTGCTCATGCATCACTGGAGCAGCAGGAAAGCTGAGCACAGCCTCCCAGTCCACAACGCTGTGGCCAAATGGGCAGTGGAAAAAGTTGTCTTCTGGCTGGGGTAGCTGAGCACTTGGGCCTCTCTCTAAAGACAGGTGTTTATCTGAAAGAGTAAATGGAAGATTGCTTTTAACTTTGACAAGGACTCCATATATCACAAAAATCAACAGAAGAGTCATCCTCATGGAATTGGAGCATGTCAAAGCACTAGGTATGAAGCTCCCTCCTGAAAAATCTCTGGGAATACAGGGCTGTGAAGCTGGGCAGATCCCTGTTCCTGCGGTATCCCCCAGACTTGGTCTGCTGTGCCTCTGCCTGTTTGACTGCACAGACAGCTCCCCACCCTTCATCCACGCCATCTGCCCTCTGTAAGAAGACAGCTCTGGGGAGGACGTCATCACCAAGCACCTGGATCTTAGAGAACCCACATGAAAGCTGTGGAAAGAATTCCCTGTCAAATGCTCCTTCCTTTCATACCAGCTGATCGCTGAATTTGCTTGGGACTGGCTGGAAGTTCATTATCAGACATATGTTTTCTCATCATCAGTGCCATGTTACTCTTGGTTCTGGAATTATTCTCTTTTTGGGGGATCTGGTCAAAAAGTGAACTGGAGCCTTGACTGGGTGGCTCAGTTTGTTCCAGTGTCATTCCATACACCAAAAGGTTGTGTGTTCAATCTCTGGTCAGGGCACATACCTAGGTTTGTGCAGATTTGATCCCCAGTTTGGGTGTGTGCAAGAGGCAATCAACTGATGTTTCTCTCTCACATTGATATCTCTCTCAAATTAATAAGCACACTCTCAATGAGGATTTTAGAAAAGAAGTGAACTGAATGAAGACTGCCTCAGTGGATGTGGATCCATTTTTAGACAGTATCGACATAGGGGCTTTTTGTGGTCATGTTCTGGCCCTCCATTCCTCAGTTTGCTTGCAACTATTTATTTTACTGGGCCCTGTACTTTAACCCAATTATTAACATTGATCTTGTGGTCAAGGAAGTTCTATGGCTAGGAAGTCCTAATGTTGTAAGTGGCACTGCCCAGGGTCTGAGGGACTCTCCAATCTCCTTGATGCCTGAGCTTTGATGCTTAAGTGAAGGGGGAGTAGGATGGGACCTGACTTTCTATTTTCTTCCTGTAGTAAACAAAGTGCTGCTTTTTCTGTCAACGGCTACGATGTGGTTCTTTCCCTCTGCCTGTGGCATTGTGGCAGCAGGGACTGACATCCCGCAGCTGGGCCAACAAAACAGCAGCACCTCCCACCTAGCCGCCTTGCTCACAGGAACTTGGGAAACCCAGTCCACTATGGCTTGCAAGAAGCCAGTGTCCTCAAAGGATGCAGTGTGGGCGACATCAGAAAGCTGCAAAATCAGCAGTCCTACTTCCCCCACTGAGTGACTGGGCAAGATGGAGTCCTGAGACTGAGCCCAAGACCAGGCTTGTTGGGGCCAGGCCTGTCCTCTATGTCAAGTTTAGGTAAATAGAGAAGATTTCATCATAGGCAGAGACAGTCATTGCCCAAAAAAATGCAAAGGAAAAACCAAAATTCGGTCAACAGTTCTGTCTTATTGAAGGGTTGCTAGCAGGTTGAAGGGTTAAACCCTTCTACAGGATTCAGACTAGAATGTTGGTTAGACTCATCCTGTCTCCAACTTCTAAACATTCAAAGTTTGGATCCCTTCTCTGAGTGGGGGGATTGCATGGGATGTAAGGATACCAATGGAGAGCAATTCACATCAGGTTGAGCTGTCTCAGTGCTACTTAAAGTAGTTTGTTTTGTCCCTGGCTGGTGTGGCTCAGTGGATTGAGCGCAGGCCTGCGAACCAAAGCATCACTGGTTTGATTCCCAGTCAGGGCACATGTCTGAGTTGCAGGCCTATCCCCAGTATGGTGTTTGCTAGAAGTAACCATACATTGATGTTTCACTCCCTCTCTCTCTCCCTCCCTCCCCCAACTCTCTAAAATAAAGAAATAAAATCTTTAAAAAATAGTTTGTTTTGAGGTTTGCTGTGTTTTGTCTTTAAGAATTTAACCTGTAAAATCCAGGATAGCCCTTTTGTTCAATGAAACATTTATACATTGACCTCACGCTATGTAATCTATAGAGTCCTGTTCTGATATATAAAACAGCAAGCATAATTACACCAAATGCTGTACTTGTAAATGTGAATGAGATGAACTAGGCCTCTTACTTCCTTCTAGTGTGAAAGCAGCAGGTGTGAAGTATGATCCCTCTGAAGATGAGCCTGGCAGAGATGAGTTTGCATCCAAGGTGTTTTTTCTGACTCCATGAAGCACTCATTAATCCCTTGTGGCTTTGAAGATCCCACTCAAATGTTTCATCTGAAAGCTTTAAGAAATTACTTAAAATAAACATAAAGATCTTTATCTTTATGAAGACAAAAATAAAAATAAAAAATAAAATTTGTTTTAAGATCATAGAAATGCTCATATATTTTCAATTGCCCTCAAAGTATTGTGTAAAATGTTCATTCCAGAATATCTTATGATCATGTTATCAGCTAATACAAGAGCATGCAGTCAGGCCCAGTGCCCTGAATTCACTTCCATCGGGTCAGAGAACAACTAAGGATTTAAAAATTGTGCTGCTTTCTCTGTATTGAGGTCATAAAACTGCCCTGAGTCCCAGCACAGGTGGCTATTCTCTGCATGAAATGCTCAAGCGTGCAAAACAAGAAGCTAAGTCATGGATCTGCTGAGATCACCGACAGCCTGAGTACCCCTGTCAGAGCGCCTGCTGGAGAACTAACGGAAGTCAGAGACATCGTGGGAGGCAGAAAGTACAAAGCAGCCTATAACGAAATTTCTCCCACTTAACTAGCACATATGCTAAATAGAAATGTTTAATCTTCTCTTTAAAATATGCTCTTGAATGTTTTTGAATGATTTGTTTGTTTTCTACAGATTTTATCATCGGCCAATAACTCAGTTTGGTAGGAAGATGCTTCTTTCTCAGCTCCCCCGAGTGATCATTTTGCTTCGGTAGATTGTGTGGCTACTGATATTTCTTATTAATCACAAGTGAAGAAATCTATCATTAAATCATTTTAGCATTAACTAATACTAAGAGTTCAATCTTTTAATTTTTAGGAAAACATATCTCTACATTGACATATTTTTGAGATCTTTTTTGACCATTTCTCCAGGGGTTTTTTTAAGCATGGGGGTGGGGAGAGGGGGGAAACCTGTTCAAATACTCTCCTAGTCTCCAAGCTGTATTTATAATATATTATAAGCTGTATTTATAATATATTATAATAATCATATATGAGAATAAAGTGGAACAACAAAAATAATACTGAATATATTTAAGAAGTATGTTTGCATTAATCATTCCCTTTGTTCATGACTTATTTATGGAAACTAGATAGTACCTACTTCCTCATGGCATGCACTCTTTTCTCTTTATATTTCCCACATAAGTTTATATAAATTCTGGGAGGTATTATCTTACACATTTCATTTGCATACTAGAGAATGGAAATATAAAGGAGCTATTTATTTGATCCTGGGGAATATGATGAATGGAACAATTAGAATCCTCAAGACTGTGACACTAATAGGCTATTTCATAAGGACTAAAGATGAGTATATGCTACAGCTGCCAGTTACCAATGAAAATAGAGAGGCATTTTTCAAAGAGAGAAATTCGAGTAATGGCCTTGAAATATTGTCACTTGACTTTCCAGAACAGCCAAATCTGGAAGCTAAAGTGTTAACATCTATAAGCTGTTCCAACGAGGGAATATATACTATTAAATATCGGGAGTTATTTAAAATGCCAGTGAGTATAATAGCAGGGCTCTGAAATAACCATTTCATCTGCCTACATTACTTTAAAATTAATGAATAATGAAGCGATGCCCTTCACATTCTCTTCCCTTTCCATTCCAAGATATATTGATTAGATGACATTTATTTAAGTTTGGGATAATGTATTAATTTCAAGATAATTATTCAATATACTTTTGTCACTGTTGATATGCTTCAATGTCATCCAGGAGCCAGGGGATGAATAAACTGTTATCTGACATTGTTGGATAGGGTGCTAGAAATAAATGCAGTTTTTCTCCTTGAGATTCACTGACTTGGGTTTTTACTTGGGGAGGGGCATGAAAGAGAAGAAAGCTGAAGGTGGAGAGGTTATGATGATGTAACCTGCAGGTTAAGAGGATAAAGATATTTTAAAAGATGGTACTTTCAGACGAAGTGCTTTTCCATTGTTGCTGGGGGTCAGACTGATCCTCAGCAAAGCTGACAGAGCCCATCCTTAGTGGAAGCCACTGCAATATTAACATTCATTTGGAGCAGATGTGGCTAAAAGCATGAAACATTGAACAAACAGCTGCCACAGATCCAGTGCCATTGCATAAGCACTTATGTTCCGTTAATGCAGTGGATTGCTGAGGCCAGTAGGGCAGATGTTATTCCCCACAGTTCTTTAGCAGATGGGCCAAACGATGGCTCCTCAGAGCACTGTTGCCCCCTTGAAGCAATCCCTTTATCTTATGTAAAGATTCTAATACAAAACCATCTATGCATAAAAAAAGAATGCATCAAAGGTCAGGTTACACTGTCAAGATATTTTGTAGGTATGTTCATTTTGTTTTATTCTATTTTGATGTTGAACATATGCCAAAACCTCAGTGCTATTTCTTCCTCTTCTCTCACCTTGTGTTTGCGTGTGTCCTTACATGATGAATACAGGACTCTGTGATTCCGTAATACGGTAAGTCGAGATTCTGATACTTCAAACCTGCATCTTCACTTGCGTGATTCACTGAGCTCAGACATGGTGCTTCCAAGTCTATGGTTACCAGTTTGAAACCCATATGGGCTGCTTTCTTCTGTTCATTGGAACAATTTAAAATTTAGGACTACAAAGCAACAATGTCAAACGTTGTGAATCATGGCTATAATTTGTTCATAATAAAACTCAACAGGTCTCCACATTTCCTGTAATGCAGAGACTGTATGGGTGGTATTTGTAAGTTTAAAGAGAAAAAGAGCAAACAATAATTCTAGCTTGTTCTCTCTCAGGCTATTTGTACTATTGCCTTCCCACTTCCCCATGCAGACTCGAGTCACTTGGGAAGTTAACACTTAATAAGCTGACAAACTGATCTCCCTCAAGTGTATAATACCTTCAAGTTGAGAAGTGAGAGAGATGCTATATAGAATTATATTTTTATGGATTCTCAAAGAACAATTTTTTTCTAAATGAAATTGTAATTCAACCTATTATACAATCTCAGTTATTTGCTCCAATAATTGCAGGAAGGAGGAGGAAGAAAGAGAAATAATGGGGAGAGAGAAAGCTGAGCTATAAGTGGAAAATTATTTGGGAGAGCAACAATCATTTCATCTATTCATTCTCCTTTTTGAGGGTCCATACTATGTGCCAAGTACTACTGCAAGAATACCACTAGGGAAAAATTGATTAAGTCAATGATCACATGAAGCTTATATTTTAATATAGAGCAATGATGAAAAAACAATAAAACAAATAAAGTAAACCAATAAATTAAATAGGTTATTTCAGATTTTGATAAATGCTACAAACACAATAAAAAGGAAAATTGTATTAGAGAGTGTGGTGGTGGGGGTGGCAGTGTGGGGCGTGGAGGGCGGTACTCTACTTTAGACAGAGTGGTAAAGGGAGACTCTCTGAGGAGGAGCTATGGGTGTGCTGAGAGCTAAAACATGAGGGGAAGCCATCGATGGGCAGATGGGGGCGCAAGAGTTCCAGGTGTAAAGCACAATTAGAACAAGGGTCCTATGGTGGAAACAAGCTTGCTCTACTGAGGAAGAGAAAGAAGGCATTTTACTTGGCTGTGCCTGAAGTCCCTGTATTATGATGTAAATTCACCTTTTTGAATTGTCTCAAGTGGAGACCTGGGCGCAGAGGGAATACAGAAGCAACTTAGTCCTATAACTTTGGCCCAGTCAACCAGTGACTACCCTAGGGATCCCTCATATAGTAGTTGCACACATGGCTCTGTTTTGCAGTCAGGAGCACCCTCCAAACAAACTCTAGACTGCTCTCTCAAAAACAAGTGTCATGTCCCAGAAGAGAAGTAGGTAAGTAAGTGTGACCGTCTCTGCTCAGCCACATCTTGTTTACTGTTCTCTTTCCTGACAACAGTGGGAAACTGTGGGACTTTGCTATGGATCTAGTAAATCAGGAGAAATCTGATATCAAAGCCTTATAGTTTTCCCAGATGCATGAGAACTAAATGGAATGAAAAGAGCTGAGACTGGTACCAGAAATGAAGTCAGTTCAAAATGTTCTTTTTTTTTTTTTTTGAACCAAAGATGAAACAAATCCAAATCCAGGAAGTGGCGGTTATAAACAAGTTGTGCTAGATGCTGCTTAGAAACACTGAGGAGATGTGTGAAATGACTCTGTCATGTTGAAATGTTCATTGCTCTTATGAGAGACAAATGACTGAAGCCTACCTCTCTTGAAACTCTGGAATAAAAATTTGAGTAGTTTCTGTATTGGCAAGTTGATGTTGATAAAAGAAAAAATGGAAGGAAGGAAGGAAGGAAGGAAGGAAGGAAGGAAGGAAGGAAGGAAGGAAGGAAGGAAGGAAGGAAGGGGCTTAATCATAACACAAACACACACACTTGGAGAAGATGAACCAGCGTGTGTACAGGAGGGTCTCTGAGTATGGTGGTAAAATGAGAAATGATGAAGGAAGTTTTAACTGAGGCAACATGGTCTTCTTTGACTTCTTGAAAACATGTGATTGGTCCAAAGTGCAGATAGCAAGCTAAATAGAATCTGAATAGACCCAGCAGAATGTATAGGCTATTTACAAGACTCTTTCTCTACTTCTAAAACACATCACATCCTATCTTGTTCTCCAGTAATCCAATACAGTTCTCAGCATATGACTGGTTCTCAGTGATTAAAATTTGTCATAGAAATCATTATCATGTTGTGGTAGATGAAACTCTTGACTTCTAGTCTGGGACTCTATATGCTGTGACCAATGGGGCCCAGTCTTACCCATGCTAAGGCTCAGCCAGGTTATTTCTCCTCCTCCCTGCAGCCTCATTAATCTCTCCTTTCCTCTTAGTCTGATTGCAGGAAGAGTCTGTACTCAAGTTCACAGCCTCCTTTAATGTTAACTGGTAATTTTATTTTAGTTTTGCTCTGTCTACAAGATTGTAATGTCCTTAAAAGCACAGAATTGGTCTTAGATGTTTTATGTCTTCCTCAAGTTTGCAAGTACTAGAATAGTGCCAAATTCATTATAGACAAACAATAAATATTTGTTGCTTGATAGACCTTGCTCATTTGAGAAATATTACAATTCATTGGAACTTATCCCAACTTGGAAAACATCTCTTATAAGGTCTGCTTTCTATAGTATCTTTGCTGTTGAAAGGATGTAAAGCAAATTTTATAACAAACATTTTTTTTTATTTCTCTAGTACATATATAATCCTATTGTAGATCAAAATTAAAAGAGGCTTGCATTCTACTGTCTTTCAGCCTTGTCATTAGAGGTGAATTTAACAAGGACACAAATATACTGGCATGATTCATAATTTTATATACTCCACCAACTCATGGCTTGTGTATGAAAATGACAATCAGAACTCCTATATTTTTATCTTAATTGTACCTCAAATTTTGTATGATCTTGATTCTAAAACATCCTATCTACATGTAGGTTTTTAATTTTTAAAATGACTGAATAGCTCTTCCTCATCTGCTTGTGAGCCTTGTTCTAAGTCTGATTTAGATGCAGTCTGTCAGGTGCTTTAATTGCCTTGGAGAACAGTACTGTATAAATACTAGAGATCATTGTTATTGTGTCTCCAAGACATTATTCCAAGAAACGTAATTCCCTGGCCTCAAATGTAAGTTAAATGATATAGCATACGTTTTGCTTGGAGCATTGATGACTCTGGTAAATCTGCCACCTGGCTAACAAGCCCAATGAGAAATGTACGGGGGGCTCTGATGTCATTTATAACAATGCCTATATGTTGGATAACAAGGGCAGCATTGGCTCCCCACTCTGTTGGCTGTCTTAACTGCTGGAAAAACTGATCTGCCTTCTGAGCTGCTGTTGGCCATTGCCACCTGCTGGCCCTGGCACACCACTCCCCTGGAACCTCTCCTGGTGTTGTCCTGGCAACCCTCCCAAACTGCCAAGTTGGAATCAGAGAGCACAGGGGTGTTTGGAGCTATCATGTTGTTGAGGCTGCATCACGCAAACTGTCTGACAGTGGGACATCTTGATGCTCTCCAGGGTCAGTCTGTTGACTACCATGGTGATCAGCTGGCCAGCAGCAGCGGTGATTGGAAATCGCCCCAGAGAACGTCACATATTGGCAAGGGAAGGCTACCGAGGGAGCAAGCCTTTCATAAGAGAAAATAAACAATGCTTTATGAGGTAGCTTCGAGCATTTCTATCCAGCCAGAATTCATTTTAGGCATTCAAAACTTTTCTCAGATAGAATTGCATTTAAACATTTATATGTTAGTGCAGCAACTCTTCATTCCCTTGGCTTTGCTTTCAAGTTCTTGCCTAGAACTTTGGTGTTCCCATGTAGCACATGAGGGGTCAAAGCCTGTCTGAAGTCACAATGGTTTCTGGTGGCAGACCTATAATGAAACAGCAGGGTGCTCACCTTGTCTAGTTCTTTAAGCACTGACATGACTTATTTGTTATATACTTAATCATCTGCATGGCAAGCAGAAGGGGTTTGTGTGCATTGTCAATACATTGAACAATCCTCTCTTGATATGGGTGGAGCCATTTATGAGGTTTTTTTCCTAAGAAAGCTGTAAGAACCCCAGTTGGAGTCATAGCTGACTTCGTACTCTTAATGCCCAGCAAAAACAGAGTCATAATAACAAAGCTAGCATTCCAGGGAGTGCGAATCAGGACATGAGACTGAGGCTTTCCTCAATGTTTTTAAATATAGATTTCATTTTTGTGCAGATATGGTGAACCTAACAAATTAGGAGACAATTGCCATCAAAAAGATAGGTGGGTATATTCACAGTTCTCAAGCAAAGGGGGTATGCATACCATGGGGCCACACAGGGAAGCCTGAGTAGGTCAGGAAGCAGGGGGAGCAGAAGGAAGGCAAAGGCAAGATACTTTGCTGTGGTTTCTATGGAAAGGAGTGAGTGAGGCAGAGTGAGAGGTTTAGGATTGGCTAGATTAAATAGATACAGGAAGGGGAGTTGCAGGGATGGGTGAAAAAGGCCAAGGAATCAAGAAGTAGAAATTGGTAGTTACAAATAGTCACAAATAAGGGTGTAAAGTACAGCATAGGAAATGTAGTCAGTGATAATTATGTAATAACTATGTATGGTGCCAGGTGAGTGCTAGACTTATCGGGGACTACTTCATAAATTATATAAATGTCTAACCACTATGTTGTACACCTGAAACTAGTATAAGATAATATTAAATATCAACTGTAATTGAAAAATAAATAAATAAATACATTTTGTACACTCTGAGCCATAGAGGCTGTCCCTGGTTGTCTGGTACCTTACCCTGGGGTGATAGAGGCAGGGGGATAGTGGCCCTGAGTATGAGAGCCCAGTAGAGAAAGTGGTTCGCTGTGAGCAGTGGTTTGGATAGTTTAATATGAAAGACATGCTTTCAGGAAGTGGTTAGCTATCTCTAGGAATCAGCTATGCCTGGGAAGGGCAGAAGGCCCCAGATGTGAAAGCATTGAGGATGTAGAGTCCAGGGGCATGCTGAGCACATGGAGCTAGCCAGCCTGCACAGTGTCATGCTCCACTCAACTTGCTGCAACAGGGTTGTAGCTTGTTTTCTCTCACGTTGTATTCAATGGAAACAATCTCAAATCATAGCTCTTCAGATTGTCTGGTAACTGCTTGCGCTTTCCCAAGAAAGGGTACTGCAACCCTGTGACATTCAGAATTTCAACTACAGTCATTACACAGCAGAGTGAGGAGAGGTGGAAAAAGGAAGGAAAGAAATAAAAGAAACCTCATTAGAAACATATCTGTGTTCAGTAGGGACTCTGTGGATTGTAGTGGCTGGTCCATTTGATGTGCTAGAAATCTGATGAGAAGAAAGATATTTAAAACACACCAAATCCTAATTTTGTTTTGTTTTGCTTTGCTGCTTGGTAGGGAGCCTATTTGTTTATTTACTTGTTCATTTGTTTATTCATTGTATTTTAATCCTTACCCAAGGACATTTTTTCATTGCTTTTAGAGAGAAAGCAAGGGAGAGTGAGAGAGAAAGACAGAGAGAGAGAGAGAAACATCGATGTAAGAAAGAAACATCAATTGGTTGCCTTCTCAAAAGCACCCAACCAGAGATCAACCCTGCAACTTGTATCTGTGCCCTGACCAGGAATTGAACCCACAACTTTTTGGTCTATAGGACAATGCTCCAACCAACTGAGCCACCCTGGCAAGGGTGAGCTTTTTATTTTGATTGAGATTATTTCTTCTGCAAGCAATAGGCAGTGGTGTCAACTTTGGAGGGAGAATGACCTGAATTTAGAGCCTGGCTCTGGCCAGTAGGAGTTCTGTGATACTGGGTTGACCTCACTAGGTCTAAGTTTCATCATCACTAATATGGAGATAATAACAGCTTGGGTAAATGCTCAAAAGAATGTTAGCTCTAAGTGAGTCAAATCCCATTAGAAAGAGCCAGCATAAGAAAAATTGATCAGTCTTATATCTAGTATGTGTTCTCCCTCTTATTTCACACCCTTATTAAAAAATAGAGTATTTTCATATTCCATTTCTGTTCCCTTCATCTTGATATTACAACATTTCTAGTCTTCCTACTAAAATTGATTCTGAAGAAAGAGTAATGAGAGCATATGCTAGGGAAAAAAACCTGAAAAATATAGACATATTACAAGGGAAAGTTAAATTATCAAGAAATTCTTTTGGTCTAAATGAAGTATTGTATTTTGATTTTTCTTTTACTTGCATATAATAATTGAAATATATTTACAGTCCTTTTATTGTCAGAAGCTATGGAGGCTCATACAGGAAAACTATAAAAATATTGCATAGGAAAAAGAGGAAAAAATTTAAAATCATCCATAGTCCTTTTATGTAAATAGTATATTCCATTTTACTGTTTTCTCGTTGTCTTTCTTTCTAAATCATTTTTAAAAATATGTTGTTATTCACACAATAAAGAAAATTTTCATCTTTTAAATAACATTTTATCAGAAGTATTTGCAAAGTTGTTGCATACTCTATTATACATTTTTAGTGTCTAAGTAATATTCTCTGTGATTATCTTAAGAATTAGTGAGATAATTGAGAAAATGTGGCTATGGAACAAAAACCTCAAATTGATAGCTCATGAGCCAGAACCAATCAGAAGACATATTTAGGAAGGAGGGTCAACTTAAAAAAATAAAACTCAACAAATTATGGATTTCTGCTTTTCTCAAACACCTGCAACCTAGCAATATTGCATATGCATTTTCCTGTGCAAGAATCTTTGGACTTTGAGATTTTTAGTCTATTGCAAACTCTCATACCCCATTGCTCCCACTCAGTTTAACTACATCTGAGACACTAGGAGACTCAGAGAGGATTCAAGCTATGTGCATGGTTGAGTCACCAAGATCACACCAAACTATAATTAAGGTTTTGGTTAAGCCATGCCAACCCAAGGACAGAACGCTGTAACAGTAAAATAACAACCCATTGGATATGGCAAAGATGAAGGGCACTCACAGCATTTTAAGTCTGGTTCAGTAGAGAGCTCCAAGATCACTGACTGGTGTGGAAAAATAACGGTTTGGCTTATTATCTATGGATCTATTTTCCCTGAAATTCTTTATCTGGAGAAACAAAGTATGAATTAGGGCTATTTATCTGCATTAACTGTGTTGCTTCCTGAGGCAACTATAGCTCTTAAAACAAACAGCAGCATCTCCCATTTCTCCTTCTGATGTTGGGCTCAGATCAGAGGAAAAACTGGCCTGCAGGTAACACTGTCCAGCCAGCCATCAGGTCAGTCGAGGTAACAAGCCCACTTCATTCTTCAATGATCAATCATATTTTGGGTTTTGAGTTGAGTGACTTTGTTCAAAGGAGAAAATACTTTGGACCCTGTCACAGGAAGAATTATTAGACTAATTAGAACATGATGACTACTTTCAAGAATGTAAGGGTGTATTTATAATAAAAAAGAGATTGATTTTCTATGAGTGCCTTGAAGTATAAAATTAAGAATAATAAGTAAAAATTTTATTTTGGCCAGGGTAAGAATAAATATAATGAAGAATCTTCTACAAGTGGGAGGTCATCAAAAATAGACAAGGCTCTGGCTGGTGTGACTCAGTGGACTGAGTGACGGCCTGCAAACCAAAGGGTTGCCAATTTGATTCCCAATCAGGGCACATGCCTGGGTTGTGCACCAGGCCCCTGTAGGGGGTATGCAAAAGGCAACCACACAGTGATGTTTCTCTCCCTTCCCCCCTCTCTAAAAATAAATAAATAAAATCTTTTTAAAAAATACAAAAGTTTCTTTGGAAAGTAGGGTTTCCTTTCACCAGAGGTATGCAGACACCTGCTGCAGATAGAGAGAGGATGCAAACATCGACTAAAATGGCCTCTAAAATCTTATAACTTCATAAGCCAGAGTATCCTACAAGTAACTGCAGAGTCTCTGAAATCGTTAGATAGAAGTGGCAACTCCAAAACACAACTTGTGCTTCTAGTACAGCCAAGAACTTGAGAGTAATCTTGTATCTCCCACTCAGATCTGCACTGGTTGCCAAACTGCAGGGGAGTAAAGACTCTGTGTTATCTTGATAGACGAGCTGGCGAATCCCACACAGCTGTGTTGTGGAAATGTTCTCAATTTCCCTCATGATAACATTGAGTCATAAAAGGAAGAAATGAACATTTATTTGCCAACTCCACCTGTCTGTTGGGCCCACCATATCTATATTAGCATCAAGGGAACTCGCCTATAGTGCTGAAATTTTTATCAGTAGGAGAGAAGCAACTGTTCTTTCCCTTAAATTGTGGTTAAAGCCAGTTTCTTTTTTCATCAGAAAGTAAATGATAAAAATTGAGAGTTGGATGACTCACTTGTCAACATTTACATTTAGTAAAATGTTTGGAGCTAAAAATCTCAAAACTTTTGAGCTTCACATTTTTAAAATTCAGAACTAGGGCGCAAATTACTTTTGTTCTGAATCCAGTCTCAATACAAGAAGCTGTCTTTTAGAATTTTCTGGTGTTATCTAGATAAAAGCAAGGTCAGTGAAGAAGATAAAAAAAAGAGGTGAATAAAAATTAAGGAGGAGCAATGTTTTCTTTTAATACAAAGTTCTTGGGTCTATCCTTTTCTTAGGTTTCTTGGTAAATTTATTATTTCTGAATTCTGCAATGACATCTCTTCCATTATCAAAGAGGATTAATTTTAGAGTTGAGTGGGAAGTGAGTCTTCAATCTGTCCAGATTAACTGATGAGCTAACTAAAGTGCCTGTTTTTATTTGTATTTGCAATTAGCTCATCTGCTTCCCATACACTTTTAGGACCAGGTATTTCTTAGACAGATTTCTTTTAAAAACTGACTGTACCCTGTGAACAATGTTTTGGGGTTAGGTTAATAGAGAACCTACATTAAATTGGTCCCAGTTAACATTTACCTTATTGTTCACATTAAAAATTTATTATTTTAAGATCATGAAGTATAAAATATGTATTTTCTATAATCCCAAATATATTAAAATGTATTTCTTTATGATTATATGTATGTTTTAAAATTCTTAGAAAAGTAAAGAAAAATACATTAAACTCTACTTTTCTATTGTTTTCTACACATTCATCTCTTCAAGCCATCTAGAGATAACAGTGTAGAAAGCCTCATGTCTTTCCCTGCATATTAACAGACCCACTGAGGGCAGAATTGTTAGTGAATGTTACCTCCATTCAGTAACAACATTAGCCTTTGGATTCAGTCCTGTTTTCAGGTCCTACCCCTACTGGATATGTTCAATAACCTTAGAAAAACAACACACCCTAGAAAGAAAGTATTCCTAAGAAAGAATATAAAGACTGGAAGGCAGGGGATGTCCAGGAAAAGAAGAAAAGCTTAATAATATATATCATGTTTCAGTTAAAATTATCTCGTAAGCACTCTGCTTATATGCACATTTTGTACAGTCCAAATGGTGCCATGCCTGTCACTCTGCTGTGTGAGGTGCCACCACAGAAGCGCTCCGTAATCCATTCCTTTGTTCCTCGCCAATCACAGTGATAACTGGTGTTCACTCCCATGGGCTTTAGCACTTTTTATGGGTTTGGGTATAAATAACACAATATCCAAGTTAGGCCCATGTCCTTTTTTTTTCTGTCACTGAAGAAAGGTAAGGCTTTGTTGTAGTTGTTGTTGTCTATTGTATAAAAAGAGGTGTGGAAAAATCAGGTATAAGGTATGAGATAAATATATTTCAATATATCTTATATTGTATAAAGTCATGTAAAGACTTTCTCATCATGACAAGACTTTCTTATTATGACTTTATACAATAAAGGATTTTTAGATTGAAATATATCTATCTCTTTTATGCAGTTATTAAGTTCCAGGTACTTAATATTGCCAGCACTGTTCCAAGTTTAGAAGCTAACATTTTCTGGAAAAGTGGAAAACTCTGATTAGTTGTTTGGAGATCCAGTAATAACATAGAAACAATTGCTGTTTTCATGGAGTTTAGAGTCTAGTGATTTTAACATGAAAAGATAGTCTAAGTGCTTAAATCTATACTACTTGCACTAGATCAGGAATTGGCATGACTATGGCCTAAGGGCCAGATCTGGCCTGTCACCTGTCTCTGTAAAGTTTTATTGGAGCACAGCCATGCCCATTCATTAACATACTGTCGGTGGTCACTCTAGGGCTGCAACAGCAGAACTGAGTAGTTGTGATAGAGGCCATATGGCTTGCAAAGCCTAAAATATTTACTATCTGATCCTTTACAGAAAAGCTTGCGAACCCCTGTACTAGGTGAAATGACAACATATAGCTAAACAATTTTATCTGTTTAAAGTTGGATTTACTTCCTACACCTTGATGAATTCTTATAACAGCCCACTGAGCTTTCTCAGTGAGGAAACTGAGGGCCAGGGAAGTTAAGTATCCTGAGCAAAATCACACAGTCACCAAGAGACAGACTTGGTTTTAAATGCTGGTCTTCTGACCAAGGGTGGTGGTGCAAGGTCTTTGTTCACTTTACAACACTCATTATGCTAACCTGGGCTTTGGGATACATTGAAGAGAATGACATGCTTTTACTTGTCTCCAAGGGGCGTGCAATCAAAAGAGTTCAGGAGTTCAAGCACTTTCTACACTGCAAGACCCCGAGCGTTTCTTTAGCCTGTGAAAGAGAGTTGGTTGTTTTTCCCATTTCATAAAGTTGGAGAGACCCTCAAGGTGGTCTTTTCCACTTGCTAAATGCATTAATAGAGACACTAATAAGAAAAAAAACTACTTTCCTAATTTATCCTCCAGGGCCCTGTTTGTAATACAATAGCACTGGATTCAAAATGCATCTTTTTTAAATTATATTTTATTGATTATGCTATTACAGCTGTCCCATTTCTCCCCCATCATTCCCTTCCACCCCACCCGTATTCCCCCCCTTTAGTTCATGTCCATGTGTCATAAGTTCTTTACCTTCTACATTTCCCACACTATTCTTGCCCTCCCCCTGTCTATTTTCTACCCACCGTCTATGCTACTTATTGTCTGTACCTTCCCCCCTCTCTCCTCCTCCCATGTTGCTAACCCTCCATGTGATCTCCATTTCTGTGTTCCTGCTCCTAGTTTAGCAGTTTGCTTAGTTTGCTTTTGTTTTAGGTGTGGTTGTTAATACCTGTGAGTTTGCTGTCTTTTTACTGTCATATTTTTTATCTTCTTTTTTTTAGATAAGTCCCTTTAACATTTCATATAATAAGAGCTGGGTGATGATGAACTCCTTTAACTTGACCTTATCTGAGAAGCACTTTATCTTCCCTTCCATTCTAAATGACAGCTTTGCTGGATAGAGCAGTCTTGGATGTAGGTCCTTGACTTTCATGACTTGGAATACTTCTTTCCTTCCTTGCCTGGAAGGTCTCTTTTGAGAAATCAGCTGACAGTCTGATGGGAACTCCTTTGTAGGTGACTGTCCCCTTATCCCTTGCTGCTTCTAGAATTCTCTCTTTCATTTTAATCTTGGCTAATGTAATTATGATGTGCCTTGGTGTGTTCCTCCTTGGGTCCAACTTCTTTGAGACTCTGTGAAATTCCCGGACTTCCTGGAAGTCTATTTTCTTAGCCAGATTGGGGAAGTTCTCCTTTATTATTTTTTCAAATAACTTTTCCACTTGTTGCTCTTCCTCTTCTCCTTCTGGCCCCCCTATAATTCAGATATTAGGACATTTCAAGATGTCCTGGATGTTCCTAAGCCTCTCCTCATTTTTTTGAATTCTTGTTTCTTCATTCTTTTCTGATTGGATGTTTCTTTCTTCCTTCTGGTGCACTCCATGGATTTGAGTCCCAGTTTTCCTCCCATCACTGTTAGCTCCCTGTGTGTTTTCCTTGTTTCACTGAGTGTAGCCTTCATTTGTTCATCTAATTTGTGACCCAAATCAACCAATTCTGTGAGCATCCTGATCATCAGTACTTTGAACTGTGCATCTGATAGGTTGGTTGGCTATCTCTTGGTTGCTTAGATGAATTGGCTCTGGGGCTTTGGTCTTTTCTCCTGTTTGAGTCATTTTTGTTTTTTGTTTTGGTCTGGTCACAGCTGTTATGTAGTAAGGGGCAGAGCCTTAGGTGTTCCCCAAGCCAGGGCAGCCCAGTCACTGGCTTTTGACGCTGTGTGTGAGGGCTGGGTCTCAGTGTTTTTAGGTTTTATTTCCCAGCTGGGGCCCTGGGTTGTGAGTTCTGTCTTGTTCCCCGTTTTTGCCTGGATTATCTGTGCATGAATGTGGGACCGCCTGGTCAGCCAGCCGCCTTGTGCCTGGGTCCACTAGCTGCCACCTGTGCTCCTAAGGTCTGCTAGCTGCTGCCTACAGACCCGGGTCCTCCAGTAGCTGCCTGCATGCTGGTCCACCAACCTCTGCTTCCTCCTGCCGCAACTCCGCCCCTCTTACCAGTCTGGATGAATGATTGTTGGACCTCCGTACAGTTCAATTTTCTCTCAGTTCTGATTGTTTTCTTGTTTCTACATCCTTGTTTTCCTTAATTTTGGTTGTGCAAGGAGGCACAGCATGTCCACCTACGCCTCCATCTTGGCTGGCCAAAATGCATCTTTGAAGACTAAGAAAAATACCTGGTATACATCACTGTATCCTCAGTATGTAGCAGCACCTGGTACTCAATAAATTTTTATTGAATAATAAGAGTGTTCTGCAGGTCTTTGAGAAGAATTTGGCCTTGCAAAATTACTTTGCTTTCTCTGAACTTTGTAGCATAAAATATTTTTTAGCATTGGATTCGTAAGAGCCTTTGGTTTTCAACTGATGTTAATGAAAGTGAAGAACTGAGTAGATTTGGTAAGGGAAAATTGTAGAACTTTCAGTTTTTAAAAACATTTTTTGACTTCTCATATCTTAATCCTACAATTTAAATTTCTTACAGAAAAAAACAGCTTGAAAAGTATTCTTTTAAAATATATTAATCAGTAAATCAGTGATATGCCAAGCCATACGAGAGTCTGAGGCCAAAGGAAAAAGTTGCTAATACTGATCCTGTTTTTAAGTTAATGTTTTTGATATTTTATTCATCATACTTTCTTGCATCGTTATCTTTTAAATGGTGCGTGCAATACTATGTTGATACTGAGCTTTTTTATCAGCCCCTTAAATACAGCTTGAAAAGCAAGTGCCTCACTTATCTCATTTTAGTCCTGATCCAAACATTCCAAAGGTATTTCTCTTTCACTGAAAAAAATGAAGAAAAAATAAACCACCAGAGAAAACTTATTTTGGCATTTTTATGAACTCATGTTTAGCTTTACAATAAACTAAAAAAAAATTGTAAAAAATTCCTTTTCATCTGATTGTCCCTGGTAGCTGAGGTGTCACAGGAGGCAAGAGTAACCCGCATGCAGGTGACAATCACTGGCCAAAGTTTCACAGTAGGGGGAGGTGATCTCGTGTACAACTTCAGACTCTGGAGATTTATTCCCTTTGCTCTCTCTTCTTCAATTTTACATAGATTAAATTACAACCCTAGTAAGTTCATCTCTCCTGATTTTCCCTTCATCAGTCTATTTTCATGTCTGTATACAAATGAATTCACAGTTAGGAAGAAGTGAGTCTTTCTGGCCAAAAAGTAAAACCACACCCTCCAGCAAGTTTCTCAGTAACTTAGCAGATAATTTTATTTTCATTTACCTACCCCCTATGCTTTTATTTTCAATAGTTCTGAACATGAGGAAGGGTGCTCTTTATTGATCTTAATCCCAACTTTTTTTTCTGTAAATTTTGCTCCTTAAGTCTAGTCAAAAAGATCTTTTGACTTTGTAGTCTTATTCTAACTCTAACAACAAGCTTTAAAGTTCTTTCTAGTTCCCCATACCTTACCTATAACTTTGATGCCTTTCCAAGTGGAGAATTTTAACATGAAGGAGAACTTTACTTCAAATTAAAATGAAAAATAAACAAAACTGAATGTTTTAAAACAAAAAATAACTTGATTATTTTAAATTTATTTCATTTTTCATATTAACTTGAAAAATGTGTATATCTGTTTTATAGTTGCTATCTAGTTTTGCATAACATAGCATGTCTTTTTTCATTTCATATTTTATCAAATTTGTTTTTTTGAGTTTTTATATAATCATCATAATTCTGACCATAAACATTCTGTTATGTGCTTAACTTAACAAGTCATATTCTATTTTAAATATTTAGATTTTTTCCAGTTTCGTATTCTTTAAGAAGCAAAGGAAGTTCTTCATACATATGTTTTAATTTACTTTTTTCATATAAATTACTGAGTAGGAATACTGAGTTAAATGTATGAATATATATTTTCTTTTTTTATTGTTGTTCAATTACAGTTGTCCCAATTTTCCCCCTTTGCTTTCCACTGCCCCCCCACTCCCTCAGTCAGTCCCCACCCTGTTGTCCATTACCATGGGTTCTTTATACATGTTCCTTGTCTAGACCCTTCCCCTTCTTGCCCCCATTTTGCCTCACCCCCCTTCTCTCTGGTCACTGTCAGTTTGTTCCTTATTTCCATGTCTCTGGTTCTATGTGCTCACTTGTTTGTTTTGTCCATTGGATTACACTTACAGGTCAGATCATATGGTATTTGCTTTCACCACCTGGCTTATTTCACTTGCCATAATGCTCTCCAATTCTATCCATGCTGCTGCAAATGGTAGGAGCTCCTTCTTTCTCTCTGCTGCATAGTATTCCATTGTGTAAATGTACCACAGTTTTTTGAACCGCTCACTTACTGATGGGCATTTAGGCTGTTTCCAGCACTTCATTATTGTAAATAATGCTGTTATGAACATTGTGGTGAATACATTTTTTATTTTAATGAACTGTTGCAGCATTTTTTAAACTTTTTTTTAGAAATAAAAAATTGCAAGCCTAAAGATGATGATATTGTGGTGGTAATTTGTATTTGAGATTTTCCTCCCAAATTTCAAAATAATTTGTATATTTTGGTCTATTTCACTGACAAACACAAAATAAACTAAAATATTAAAGACAAGAAAACTGATGTTTAAAGTAATATAAGTAATATGGTTCTGTTTATGTGTTACCAAATAAGTGGATCAGAAAATAATCAACAATTAATTATATTATTTATATAATACAAACATCTGGATGTATAGAAGTAGACAAATGTTTTTCCTGGAAATTTTTTTTTAACACTTTCATTGGGGTGTTATGTAAATATACTTTGTTTCCAATCAGAATATCAATTATAAAATAGAAACAAGAAGTAAGAGATACTTCCATAATTTAATACAACTAAATTTAGAACAAAATTTACTAACATTGAAATCAACATGAAAATGATAATTTTTATTTTATTATTTTAGAAAGACTAAGGCTACAGAGTAGAACATAAATGTATGGAATACCATTTCCTAACATCTACTAAAATTATTCTAGAATTCTTTTCCTTATTTATTGCATCTTACTAGGCCGTGACTTGACTGTTTAAAATCTATAAATTGAGTATAACTATTTTTATGAATTAAATGTTTGTGTTTTCTCCCTGATTCATATGTTCAAACCTTCAGCCCCTATGTGATGGTGATAGGAGATTGGCCTTTGGCAGGTAATTATGTTCAGATGCGATTATAAGAATGGAGCCCCTTTGATGGGATGAGAGTCTTTATGAACAGAAGAAGAGACTGGAGCAGTCTCCCTCTCTCCCTGGGAAGATACAGAAGGCAGCTGTCAGTAAGTCAGGAAGGTCTTCAGGGAGAAGATGACCGTGAGCCACCCCCCAGTCTGTTACAATCAGTCTGAGTGACAATAGAGTTTAGTTTATCTTAGCCACTTAATTTTAGAGTTTCAATCTATACCAGAAGAACTGAGTAGGCCTTGGACTAAAAATCAATTTTCCTAAACAATGATATACTAATTAAAAAATGACTTGGGAATTTAATTATACCACAGATAATTATTTAGCTTTTATGTTTCCAATTAGCAATGGCTTTCACACTAAGAGTGCTGTTTGCACATGAGTCCAAAATGTGTGTGAGATAAAATCTGAAGGTTTCCATAGATTTTCACACTATAAATCTTCAAGAATAAATTTGAAACCAAGGACAAAAGTCCCTAATCACTTACAAGTAAGTGACAGTTAGTTACTCTTAGCAAATAATACATATTCCAGGTAATCATGTGATATATGGATACCTGAGCTGATGATGATGGTCATCTCCTTTGGTCCAGTACCAAAGGAGAACCATTTGAAGTCAATCAGACTTACAATGATCCTCATTGTCACATAGGTTGACCATGATAGTTCTTAAATTTGTCAATAATTTGTTTATATGATCATAATATGCTTTGCTCTAAAATTATATATACAGATGATGTATGAGAGAATTGTACACTTGAAACCTATATATTTTATTAAGGCAACACTGATAAATTCAATTAAAAAAGCACAATTTCTAATTTAGGTTAAAAAAATACACATGAATATGTATATTGTGGGAAAATATTTTCTAAACATAACACCAAAAATAATAAAAAAATGGATTTATAAATACTAATAAATTTTAGCAGGTAAAGAAGTAAACTGATGTATATATGAAATTATAATAAATGAATTTACATATTTGCTATATAAATGAAAAACTAAACTTATAAATGTAATTTGAACATTATATGAAAGCAGAATACATTAGGAATAAAATTATACGTACAACCAGCTTTCTAAAAAAAATGCAGTATAAAAAAAAAGTCCTGGCTGGTGTGGCTCAGTGGATTGTGTGCTAGCCTGCAAACCAAAGGGTAGCAGGTTGGATTCCCAGTCAGGGCACATGCCTGGTTTGCAGGCCAGGTCCCCAGTAGGGGGAGAGAGGCAAACATACAGTGATGTTTCCCTTCCTCTCTTTCTCACTCCCTTACCCTCTGTCTAAAAATAAATAAGTAAAATGTAAAAAAAATCCTGCAGGATAAAAAGTAAAATTTCATATAGCAGATAAATTATTCAATGAGTACTTGAATTAGAAATAGATGTATCACTTTCAGAAGAATTCAATTTTTCTTTTAAAGAGAAGTTTTCCTAAAAATTCCACTTAACAGAAATTTTAGGAATATAGTACTTGCCCTCTGTATCAGTCTGTGTGTCTGGTCAGGAAAATACTGATATTTCAAACAGAAATATAATTTAAAAAATGGGATATAAGAATGTGAGGGTGGCTGGAGGAGCCAAAGGGAAAAGGTGAAGTAACCCAGATATTAGTGACGGTACAAAGCTGCCTCAGGATGGACGAAGGATAGCGCCCAGATCCCATGTCACTGTGTAGCCGAGGCTGCTGCAAATGCTACCATCAGAACCACTTGAAGGAAACCAGGGGCTCATACTACACCTAACATTGCAAAATCCGTATAGCTGTAGCTGTGGGATCCAGGGTCCAAGAGCACTGCTAAAGGAGCATCGGCAGCACCTACT